>JBCNJP010013885.1:0-11737 GCA_039602395.1 Deinandra increscens subsp. villosa
AATCGAGTACCCATACATTCCTGAAATTCCCGCCAGAATTTAGACGTAAAGCGGGTGTCCCTATCCGACACGATTGACACCGGGACTCCGTGTCGCGATACAATCTCTTCCACATAGACATTCGCCATTCCCTCGGATGAATACGACTCACTAATAGGCAAGAAGTGTGCACTTTTAGTAAGTCGGTCCACTATCACCCAAATAGCATCGAAATTTCTCCTCGTTTTTGGCAACTTTGTGAGCAAATCCATCGTGATATGCTCCCATTTCCACTCCGGTATCTCGAGTGGTTGCAGCTTACCATACGGCTTCTGATGTTCAGCTTTGACTTGAAGACAAGTCAAACATTTCTCCACATATTTTACTATATCCCGTTTCATGCCCGGCCACCAATACTCGCGTTTTAGATCATGGTACATTTTCGTGGCTCCCGGATGGATTGAGTACCGCGATTTATGAGCCTCGTCTAAGAGCAACTCTT
Source organism: Deinandra increscens subsp. villosa (assembly GCA_039602395.1). Lineage (NCBI taxonomy): Eukaryota > Viridiplantae > Streptophyta > Magnoliopsida > Asterales > Asteraceae > Deinandra > Deinandra increscens. The sequence continues at coordinate 482 of JBCNJP010013885.1, forward strand.
TTACCCCGCAAGTGTTAGGAATCCATATCCGTCCAAATCGATATTTAAGACCATTGTCCTCGTGGACCAAGTCTTTCACCGCCCCCTTTATCCGCTCTTTCTTCCAATTTTCTTCTTTCACCGCTTCCTCTTGTGCTTTCTTGATTGAATCAAGAATACTTGAGGTTATAACCAGCTTCATCGATTTCACCTTAATAGGAGCGTAATCTCCTTTTCTGCTTAAGGCATCCGCCACCACATTGGCCTTGCCCGGATGATAATGAATCTCGCAATCATAATCTTTAATCAGCTCCAACCACCTTCGCTGCCTCATATTTAACTCCTTCTGATCAAACAAATATTTCAAGCTTTTGTGATCAGTATAGATGGTGCACGGAATGCCATATAAATAATGCCGCCAAATTTTCAAGGCGAACACCACCGCTGCCAGCTCAAGATCATGAGTTGGATAATTAACCTCGTTACTCTTCAATTGCCTCGAAGCATAGGCTATCACTCTACCCCGCTGCATAAGTACACACCCCAAGCCGAGGTATGACGCATCCGAGTATATCACCAAATCCTCCGTCCCATCGGGTAAAGCTAACACGGGAGCATGAGTTAACTTTTCCTTTAGGGTCCGGAAAGACTCTTCTTGTTTTTCACCCCACTCAAATTTCACATCCTTCCTTGTAAGTCGGGTCAATGGCAAGGCTATTTTGGAGAAGTCTTGAATAAATCTCCTATAGTAGCCTGCCAATCCTAAGAAACTCCGGATTTCAGTCGGGTTCTTAGGTGTCCTCCATCCCGCTACTGCTTCGACCTTGGCAGGGTCTACTAATACCCCTTCAGCATTCACCACATGTCCCAAAAATTGTACCTCCCGTAACCAAAAGGCACACTTTGAGAACTTCGCATAGAGTTTTTCCCGCCTTAAAGTTTCCAACACCTCACGCAAGTGTTGGGCATGCTCTTCCTCGCTCCGCGAATATACCAAGATGTCATCAATAAACACAATAACGGATCGATCCAACATCGGCTTACACACGCGGTTCATGAGGTCCATGAAAGCCGCCGGTGCATTAGTCAATCCGAAGGACATTACTAAGAACTCGTAATGCCCATACCGCGTTCGAAAAGCTGTCTTTGGGACATCCTCCTCTCTCACCTTCAGCTGATGGTACCCCGATCTTAAATCGATCTTGGAGAACCAACTCGCCCCTTGTAACTGGTCAAACAGATCATCAATTCGGGGCAAGGGATATTTGTTCTTCACGGTCAGCTTATTCAGCTCACGGTAGTCTATACACATCCTTAGACTACCGTCTTTCTTCTTCACAAATAACACCGGTGCACCCCAAGGGGATACACTTGGCCGAATAAATCCCTTATCAAGCAATTCCTGCAGTTGCTTCATCAATTCTTGCATCTCAGTAGGGGCTAGCCGATACGGAGCTCGTGCCACCGGCTTTGCCCCAGGTACCAAATCGATCCGAAATTCCACATCCCTATCCGGTGGTATACCCGGAAGGTCTTCAGGAAAAACATCTAAGAATTCTTGCACAACGGGTACCGCTTCAGCTTTGTTACTCTCACGTTCCGTATCCACCACATATGCCAAATATGATTTACACCCGTGTTGGATGTAATTCCTCGCTTCCATTACTGAACACAACGTGATCTCATTCTTTCTTTCTCCTTGAACAACAACCCGCTTCCCGCTCGGCGATATTAATTCAATCACCTTGCGGTTACACACCACATTGGCTTGGTATTTAGATAACCAATCCATTCCCACTATCACCTTGAATTCACCCATCATCATTGGTATTAAATCGATCGAGTAATCTTCATCTTCTATAGAGATCTTACAATCACGATACACGTCAAAGACTAAGACACTCTTGTTATCTGCTATTTCTACTTCTAAGGGCACAGACAGCTTGTTAATAACAAAAGAAGGGTGACGGGTAAAATCATAGGAAACAAATGATCTACTCGCCCCCGTATCAAACAATACATATGCAGGGATAGAATTGACAAGAAAGATACCTGTCACTACCCCCGGATCCACCTTTCCTTCCTCCACAGTCAGCTGATAAGATCTTCCTCTCGCTCGAGGAATATCCGGCTTCACTCCGCTTTGACCCGCCCCCGCACTCGGGTTTGGGCATTCACTCTTTTTTATGGCCCGTCTTTCCGCATCCAAAACATAACCATGCCGGACTAGGACATTGTGCTATACTATGTCCCGTCTTTCCACAACCATAGCACTGCTTTGTTAAAAAAGAAACACTCCCCCTTTTGAGCCCTCCCACCATGTGGGCAATCACATGATCCACTCTTCTTATTTTCAGCTTTCTTGGGTGATTCATTCACCCTTGGCTTCTTGTTTGGGGTAGAACTGCTTTCTACTCCCCTCTTCTCGCCTCTTTCCACCTGCTTTTTCAACTCCAATTCTCTCTCTCGACAAGCATTGATCAGCTCCTCGAGAGTGACACATCGGGAAGTATTAATGAACTCCTTAAAATCAATGTTCAGCATATTGTTAAACTGGTAGATCTTTTGCTTCTCTGTTCTCAGAAGCTCTTTACAGAATTTCACCCAATCCAGGAAGTAACTGATCACCTCCCTAATCGGTTGTCACTTACCGGGTCAGAAGATCAAACCTTGAACCGAACATCTTTCCCCATCACGAGCACTTGGTTTGAGTTCAAGTGCCCCCGTGACACTTGAATCCCTCAAACCATGGCTCTGATACCAACTTGTAAGGCCCCAATCCCATTCTGATGTATTAACATTGTTTCAAAAATCAGAGTTTGAAAATTTCATAACATATATAAAACTTTCATCCATTACCATGCCACATTTAAAAAAATCAGGTGTTTGACACCATTAACTTCATCGAAATACTACAAAACCTTCACATTAACTAACATGTGCATCTAGGTCCCAAAAGATGTGATGTTCGGTTCCAAAGGTCTTCGATCCAATCCAGACCCGCCAACTATTGATTACCTGCCAAAAACACTAGTAACACATTAGTATTAATGGCAAACAACAGCAATCAACCCAACACCCCATTTAAAAACAAGAAAACAAAACATAAACCCGGACAGCAGCTCCAAGCGTATCGCTTGGAGCTCCTGGACTTCCAGGCGATACGCCTGGAGCCTGATTTCCAGGGCTCCAGGCCAATTTTGCCATACTTAGCCATTTTTCTGCATTTTTCAGCTTGTTTTACCTCCAAACTATCAAACCTGAATTTTTTTTAGCACCATGAACTTATAGTTACCTGCAATATGAAGACTTCACCCAAGTTCACGAATTTCGTATCCGATTTCATTATTCCGATAAAGATAATGGCAACTTCTTACCCGACCCGTTTGACCCGCTAACACACTAGTCACAAAACCAACTTATGATTATGCTTTCAATTAGAATTCCCTTCATTATAATTTCCCCTTAGCACACACACATTGTGCTAATCCACTTAAAGTTGATGTTGGGACAATTCGAGATCCCAAAACTCTCATGGTTTCTCGTCTTGCCACAACATCCAGCTCAACCCAAATTGGGTCACATACTGCAGTCCTAGTTAGTCATTTTACATAACCAACTTCTCAATTTGATTCCCCATTGCCCTCAACACATATAGTTCATCGAATTTCCGCTTTAACATCAAATTATAACCAACTATTTAACGCCAACCACTAGCTACTACATGTTACCTTTAGGCTTTATTCTTGCCTTCACGTTGATGGTTTGTGCTTCCTCCCGCTTCACCTATAGTCATCACATTGTTAGAATTACCATAACACATTCATGTTTCACTCAATCATCATATTGACACCTAACAACTCATAAATTCTGCATATACACGTTTGCATTCTCATTCAGGCATTTCATCGAGCACCTAGTGTGCATAGTAAATATTCCTACTATCAAGCACTCCATGGATCACCAATTGGTCCTACATTTGATATCAAACACTTCCAATTCAGTTCCCATGCATCATTTACACTTCCATCAAACTAACTAACTTCGTTAAGGTCAAATTAACCAAATCAATCCACCCATCCATTCCCACATTCAAAATTTCGGATTCTAGGTGATGGGTATGAACACCCATCATACAATCTACTAAACACATACAAAATCAATCATGCAAACAATAATTTTGGTTTCATCAAGGCACATAAACACATAGCAACACAGAATTCGACCTCAATTTGGTCATTAGAAGAAACCTACAAAATCACCCACATCAAGTTTACTACTTACTTGCACCCACGAGAGAAATTTAAGGAGTGTATGATGATCTAGAAGCCTCCCTCTTCCTAATTTCGGTTTTCCCTGGCAAAATCCTTCACAAATTTCCTTGGATTCAAGAAGATTGATGAACTAGGGATCCTCCCCCCTCTCTCTCTTCTTGTTCGCGATTTCTAAGTCTGGGGAGATCCCAGACTTGTTTTTCCCTCTTAAAATTTACAGCTATAGCCCCTCAACTTCATATTTTATGACAAATCTAGCCAAACCTTTTATTTACACAACTACCCTCTATTTCTCTGTAGTTTAACCATCTATAATAAAGTTAACTTAATAACTAATAAATCCCTCATAAATAACCCGGTTAACCTTCTAAGTCCGCTTATTCTACTAAAGCTCATAATAAAACATAATTAATTTTAGTCACCCAAATATTACGAAACTCGGGATGTTACAATAAATATAGTAACACACAAAGTAAACTTTGCTCGGCACTATATGCATTAGCTCAACAATATTACACAGTGTTCATGCATAAAAAATGTTGAGAGCTAACTATGCTATATATAGTGCTAAGGGAAATCAATGATAGCCGTTGATTTCCATACGATCATCTTGACCGTTGATTACAAAAGTCAAACTAACTACCAAAAGAGTTATCTTCGATTGAAGAGGTGGATGGTGTGTGACTAGCAACATACTAGAAAAGGAGAACCGCTTTGATAGCAAAAGAAGCAACCGAAATGCTTTATCAGCAATGTGACAACTTATTTGATGTAGTAGGAAATGTCCGGTTGAACTCTTTATCTGACTTGTAGGATCGAGATCTAAACCATTTTAGATTTAAGAACAAGATTTACTTGTAAGAATAACCTTGCGGAATTAAGTTAAACTTCACTCTACTTATCAGGTTAAGACGTGTGAATATTAGTTGTTTGCATAAATATAGATAACACACGAAGTAAACTTTACTCGACACTATTTGCATTAAATCAACAATATTACACAATGAGAGCTGGAAAACTGGGATTGGTTACACATCTGTCAAACCACCTAGTGAGAAGCACTTAGAGTCTTCAAAGTGAGAGCCAAAGCTCTGATACCACTTGTAGGATTAAGATCTAAACCATTTTAGATTAATTAATAAGATTTACTTGTAAGAATAACCTTGCGTAATTAAGTTAAACTTCACTCTACTTATCGGGTTAACACTTGTGAATAATAGTTGTTTGCCTAAATATAGTAACACACAAAGTAAACTTTACTTGGCACTATTTGCATCAACTCAACAATATTACACAGTGCTCATGCATACAAAATGTTGAGTGCTAACTATGTTATATATAGTGCTATGAAAAATCAATGACAGACATTGATTTCCATACGAATCATCTTGACCGTTGATTATAAAAGTCAAACTAACTACCAAAAGAATAATGTTTGATTGACGAGGTGGATGGAGTGTGATCAACAACATACTACAAAAGGAGAGTGGCTTTGATAGCAAAAGAAGCAAGCAAAATGCTTTATCAACAATGTGACAACTGATTTGATGTAGCAGGAAAAGTCCGGTTGAACTTTTTATCTGATAGATAATAGAGTTCACCCAGAATATTCGCTTCCGGTTCAACAGAGCTTCTTCCCGTTGAATTATCTTATCCCCTTGGAGGAAGCTTGATCCTAGTTCAGCTAGAACTTCTTCAAAATTGGCAATCAACCGGAAATATCAAAAGCGATATTCCTTACAAATGGTCAAAGGGTCATTTCTACTCATTAGCAATACAAGAATAAAAAGGATGATAGTGGGGTGATTGTGCGTAACAAGGCACGGTTAATTGTGCAAGGATACAAGCAGATTGAAGGAATCGATTATGATGAGGTGTATGCTCTAGTTGCTCTCTTGGAGGCAGTTCGAATTTTTCTGGCCTATGCGTCTTAAATGAACTTTACTAGTATATCAACTAGATGTGAAGACGACGTTCTTATATACAGAAATGGATGAGGATGTATATATGTCTCAGCCTCCTAGGTTTATTGATGAATATTACCCTGACCATGTCTATCGTCTAGACAAAGCTCTCTATGGATTCCATCAGGCTCCTCGATCTTGGTATAACACTTTGACGGATCATCTTGTTCAGCATGGGTATACACGTGGTGTGGTGGATCAGACACTATTTCGAAAAGTGGTTGGTGATGATGTGTTCATGGTGCAAGTGTATGCAGAAGATATCATCTTTGGGTCTACAAATGAAGATTTGTGCAAAGAGTTTGAAGCTGTCATGAAACATAAATTTGAAATGAGTGTTATGGGAGAGATGCAGTTGTTTCTTTCCATTCAAGTAAAATAAGATGATAATGGCATTCTCATTCATCAAGCTAAGTATGTTGAAGAGATTCTGGAGAAATTCAAGATGTCAGAATGCAAGCCAATGGCAACACCTTTGTTTTCTCGATCGCTTTTGGCTCCTGATCTAGATGGTGAACCTGTAAGTGAGCACATGTATCACTCCATGATTGGCTCACTGATGTATTTGACCGTTAGTTGGCCTGACATCATGTTTGTTGTTCATACATGTGCTTGTTATCAATCTCAACCTAAAATGTCACATTGCTGTCAAACGAATCTTAGATATCTGAAGGGCAGGCCATAGCTTGGTCTTTGGTACCCTAAAGATTCAGAATTTAATTTGTTTGCTTTTTCTGATAGTGATTATGGAGGTTGTGAACTGGACAGGAAATCCATATCCGTAGGATGTCAGTATCTGGTAGATAGGCTGATCTCTTGGCAATGCAAAAAGTAGCACACAGTTTCAAAATCCATAGCTGAAGCTGAATATGTTGCGGCATCAGCATGTTGTTCTCAAGTCTTGTGGAATCAACACCAGCTGGGAGAAGGACACACCAATTTATTGTGATAATACTACAGCTCTACAAATTGTGAAAAACCCGGTACACCATTCTAAGATCAAACACATCGACATAAAGGTACACTTTATTCGTGACTGTTTTGACAAGAAGCTAATCAACTAGAACATGTAACTTCTGATGAAAATGTTTCTAATATGTTTACCAAGCCATTAGATCGAGGGAAGTTTGATATGTGTGTCAAAGGGTTGAAGATAATCACCTTTGAGGACTAGACTGGCTGTTTTATATTATTTAAAAAAATATAAATAAAAAAATAAAATAATAAAACAAAATTTCATTTTGGGGGTGATTATAAAATTTTAAAAGCAGGGCAAGAATAAACACCTTCTCTAATAATCAATTTATTGCTTTTTAAATTTTATAGGGAAATGAAATATTTCTGTCTACAAGTGACTGACATGCGTAAGGCTGAAGTGAAAGACATGATCCAAGGTGATGTGCTCGGTAGGCTCGAAACCAAAAACAAAGGTATGTGTCACAACACTTAAAGATAAAGTATAACATTTGACGAAAAATGCGCACTTAGGTTAGATGCAAGTTCTATTTGACTTGAAGATTGTTCCCGATATACACGCCGGACTTCAAAAGTGTTGAATCACATTTTCTCAAAACTCGGCGTCCCCTCTATATTGTCTGAGCAAAGACCTGGGGATGTCTAAGCCGTTAGTCAGTATCTCCTCTGTTTTGTGTGAGCAAAGACCTGGTATAGACTATACCGACGTGCTAGTCAGACTTTCCTCTGTTTTAATTGAGCAAAAACCTGGTTAGTCTGTACTAACGTGCTTGCAGATCACTGTATATTATTTTCACCCAAAAGATGCTGATGTGCACAACAAAAGAGACCCTCAAGTGTCCAAAACCCTTTAGCCCCAACTTGTGATTAGGCTTATGTGTTTGATGAAGGGCCATAGTCTGGCTGAAAAATGCCGCTGAGTTGAAATCATAAAAGTTTTTGTATATTACACCTCTCTCTTATGATCTGTTCTTTCTCTTCTAAACCAAGTCTCGAGAAAAGATTCAAAACTCTGGACATGGAAATGTGAAAATATGTGGTAGGGAATGATCAAGCTTGATGGACTGCAGGTACTAATTACCTAGGATTTGTGTGTGACTGTCTTATGTTCATAATTAATATACCTAAAAGATAAATAAGTGACAAACGGCCTGGAAAAGAGGAACATGTGTTTAAAGAGGTTCAAAATACCGGTAATTAGCTGGACATGCTCGAGTAATGGATGCTTAAAAGGGTTCCTCAGTTCACTAGACGGTTTCATTCCTAACTATGTTCAATTTATTATCTCATATATATATTTTTTTAATTCTAAAATGTTTTTATTGTTGTCTATTTTAATTTCATTTTACTTTTAGGTGTTTTAATTTATTTTAGCAGTTTTAATTAGTTTGAGTTTGATTTTTCAGTCAGTATAGGTCTCAAAAGGTTGGACGATCGGTTCTACTTCATAGGGGAAGTTATGGACTTAACTTGGTTAAGGTTTGGGCTATTGTTGGGTGATTTTTTAATTTCAAAAGGGGTGTAAATGATATTTTTTTTAAATGTCGGTCCCCTCACCTAAAAACCCTTCAAAAGTTTTTTTTGTCTCTTTCTCTCATCCCCTCCTGTCACAGTCTCCATCCCCTCACCGTTGCACAACACTCATCGCCACCTCTCACCATCATTAACCACCGCGTCATCACCACTGTGTACAGTTCTGCCTTGTGATCGTTCATCCTTCGTGTATATGTTTGTGCGTGTCTCTTGTTTAAGAAATCGGTGTCCACCATTTGTTAAGTACTCGATGCTTCAAATCTTCAATGGCTGAGGAAGTGTAGGTGGAATTAATGAGTTTTAATTGTTCGGAATTGTGTTTGTGTGTGTTTGGAGGTTGGATCTCGTCGAAATTGCACTTGAATGAGGTCTGAGTCGTCTGAGGTCCAAGCGAAGAAGACTAGGTTTCCGTCCTGGGGTCTCCGGTTCGCTCAGGGGTCTCCGGCTTGCCCAGGGTTTCCGTTTTTGAAAGTTTATGAGCATCGGATCGTCTACTCGATCTAGCTATTTTGAATACGGAAACGTAATTAAGAGTTGTTTTATTGATCAAAAGAATAACAATTACAACTCTAAGAACACTCAGAGTAAACACCTTGAAAACACACACACACTTAGACTCAGCTCTATCTCTCTCTCACTCCGTTACCGAAAATAAAGACAAAAAATCTATATATACCCGACTGGGCCGAACCTTAGGCGAACTGGCGGTTTGTCTTATCCGAACTGGCAGTTCGGATCCAGTTCGTATGGTAGTCTTTGACTTTGTCTTGATCTTCACATTGTCTTGATTAGATACTTCACACGATGCACTGATTATGCATCAACAAACCCCCCCCCCCTCGACGTGTGTCGTACCTGTTCACCAATTAGAACATATTCTTCGAACAAACTTCCCCTCAACTTAACGGTAGCTTGGTCTTGAATACTTTGACGATGCACAATGTGTTCCCATCTTTATCAGCAGCTTCAGAAGACTTGAAGTTGTGACGTCCTCTTTCACTTAGCAACCTGCTGAATCATAAATAATCTCGGCGCACAACGTCTCTTCGAGACTCCAAGATATGATTTTGAATACTTGATCTGTATCACGTGTTGATTAGATCAAAAATAAAATAGAAACAAAATATTTTTGGCTTTTAGAAAGTTATATCTAAACAAACCTAAAGTCTTTTTGATTTTTCAAACTTTTGCTAAAACACACCGAAAATCTTTTTGAACTTTTCTGAAATGAAATGAAAATGAAATTGCAATACAAAATCAAACCCTATTTTTGGTATGAGAAAGATCAGTATAAGGGATCATATTGATTTTAATGCACTGAACTACACTTCAATTTCAACTAATTGAAACACATAAGTCATGCTGATTACCGTTATAATTTGTACATCTTAAACTCCGACAGAATCATACTCATAACATCTGGATATGTTAAGGTATTGATTAGATTTGCTTTGACTAGTGTATCCCACACCATCAGACATATTCAGACATTTTTCTTTTTTTATTTCTCGTGTGATTACACTTGTGATTATCACAAAGTAACTGAATTCATGATATCGTCAATTGTGTTCCATGCAAAAAGAAATAAGATCGCTAAATCGTCTACCTTACGGTCTATCTTTCGTTACGCAGATAAGGCCTCGGATTTAACTAAATAAGAAAGATAAAACAAGTTGAAATTGTATAATTCAACAACGATCAGATCGGTCTTGCGGACACGTCAGAGAAAGTCCGATGAATTATATGAAACACCAAAGAAAATAAAGTAGAACCATAAATGAACAACTATCAGGTTGATCTTGTGGATACATAGAGATAGTCCGATCATTTAAGAAAATAAAGAAAATCAAACAAGTTTAAATCTTTGCAAAAAGAACACATGTATACACCGTGAATTTTCATTTTGTTTCACACTTATTTTTCTTTTCGTCATGAAATAAGTTTCAAGATGTTATCCACATGGTCAAGCATTAGTATTTAGTGTATATCACATATGAATACTTTCTGATTTTCCGAGCCTACCAAGCACATCAAACAATGATCTTATGGTTGTTTCATCTACTCTATCCATGAGTCAGATACGTAAACCAATGTACCATCATTTCCCAATGATCAATTTCTCAAAATTTTATATATTTTGCATGTATTCACCTTCACTATATATTTTGCATGTATTCCCCCTTACTTGCAATTCTCCCCCTTAAAATTAAAACCCTATTTTTGGATTTGTCATTTTATAAAAACAAGGCCCTACTTTTGGCTTTTGTCAATTTTCTCCCTCTAAACTACAAACGAAATGTAAAGAAAGAAAATTAATCAACCAACATGGATTCCTTGCAGTTTAAAGTTTCAGAAAACTTTCAGATTAGAAAGATATAACATGAAATTTAAGTTAAACAAAATATTTCTCCATTAACAACTTTTCAATCGTCGATAGGTCTTCTAGAAGTATCTGCACACTGGTCAAACTTATCAGTTCATAAATGACCCAAAGCGGAGTGCTTCTGGTCGGCCAGCACTACGTCAAAATG
>JBCNJP010013886.1:0-11736 GCA_039602395.1 Deinandra increscens subsp. villosa
TGTAAGGAAATAATTTGTGGCTTGTGTATTAAATCATCCATTGGCGGACTATTTTGGAGGCCTATGTGATAGGATAGGTGTAAAATAGTTGGGTTTTCATTGTATTGGGTCATTGGGCCAATTTAGACATGTTTGGGCCCAATTAGAAAGAATTTAAGGGGTGTTTAGTGGGCCTGTTTAGCCTAATCCGAAAATTAGGTTTAAGATTTGTTTATCTATATAAACAAATCTTAATACTCATATTAGAGGCTAGCTAGTTGAGAGAGATACAAGGAGGCTTTTCGGGTTGTGTCAAGCTTGTGTACCAGACGATTATTAATCGTGTGCACTCTTTGAGGTTTTATTGCATTTATCTTTACGTTTTTCATATCTTTATTTCACCCTTGTTCTTGAATCTAGTCTATAGTTGGATTCCGCACTTCTATAGATTAAACGATATCGTGTTAGGACCGTTTTCGGGACTTACAATTGGTATCAGAGCCAAGAAACAAGAGTTTCGTGGCTCGCACGATATCGATTCAAGAAGTTCTAACAATTTCTATCGAGTTTTTGTGAGTTTTTACAGGTTTCCGACTACAAGTCTGTTGTTTTCGATCAACTCAGGAGGTTCTCGATTGAAGAACAAAATCAAGAAAATCTGTCTTCGGCTTCATTTATGATTCTTTTACTTGTTGAAGGATTCAAATTTGTTTTCAGGTGGAAGTGAGACTTTTCGTTTGGAAAAGGCACTTTTCGATCGATATTTTTTTTTTGATGAAATATTCTGTTCAAGTCAAATTTTATTAAAGTCGGTCGAATCCGGATTTTAATCAAAACAACATTCTCGGGATTCTCGGGAATTCTTGTTGACGTAATTCAAATTTCAAAGTAATTACGGTAGTGCCATTGACATTTATTTAGGTTGTGTGGTCCATATCGTCCCGTTTTTGAATCAATAAACGGCCACTCATTTTAAGTTGGTGCAAATTTTAGTTGACGGGGTTTTGATCGTTGATTTTTTCTGCACCTTGTGGAGTAATTTGTTTTTTTTTATTTTTCATATTTTTGCTCCAAGTGTTTCAAGGTGTTACTAACGGTTTTATTTGTGAGTTTCTTGTGATTTTCAGCTTTTAGCGCTTTCGGAGGTGTTTTTGTGCAGGTTACAACACGCGACAGAAGATTCGGAAGGCTGTGTGTGTGTTTTTCAGACTTTTCGACTTTACTCAACACTTTTCGATCAGGTTTTTCTGGTCGAAAAGCCCTCTTCTGCTGCCTAATCGATCGAGAAGCCCCCCTTTGTGGCTTTTCGATCCACTGCTCCTGCTCGAAAAGTCCCCTAAGTGACTTTTCGACCAGCTTGCCCAATCGAGAAGTCCCCTTCTGTGACTTCTCGATCAGATTCACCGATCGAAAAGTCCCCTCAGAGACTTTTCGATCCGACCCTCTCAATCGAGAAGTCCCCTTGAGACTTCTCGATCAGCCTCCATTGATCGAAAAGTCCCCTGTGATTTTTCGATCTATTGTGCTTCCTGATCGAAAAGTCCCCTTTGAGACTTTTCGATCCAGCCCTCATTTTTCGATCGGTTCAGACTTTTTGACCCGCGTCATCCCGATCGAAAAGTACTTTTCGATCAAGAAGCCCTTTCCGACCGAGAAGCACTTTTCGACCCATTTCTTGTCCAGTCGAAAACCCATTTCCGATCAAAAACCGTTTTCAATCCGATCGAGTCTTTCCGATCCAAATCTCAATCAAAGAAGATCATGGCACACATTCTGCCAGTTACCACTGCATCTACCAACATCAATGAGATATGTTGTAATCCCAAGTGTGAGTCTAAAGAATGGGAACGTAAGTTCACAAATGAAACCCTAAATCGTGAATTTTATGCTAGAGATCTTAGGGAGTATCAAAGTAAGGCTAAAATATATAGAGAGAAACTGGAAGCAGCTAAGGTAGACATAAAAAATCTTCAACGTGATGTTAGTAATAAAAGCACCTATCTTGGGCTTGCTAATGCTAAGGTAGAAGAGCTAACCAAGGAGGTTGAGGAACTCAGAACCAAGCTTGACTCCTCCCAATCTGTGCTTGAGAAACATCAAGTTATTCAAAAGAAAATGATGGACTCTCATCGTACTTTATTCAAATCTGAGGAGCGACTCGAGCATGTAAAAGAAACATCTGGCCTCGGGGATGTAAATTTTCCTCCCCCATTACAACATGACGTTGAGCTTAAGGAAAGGTGTCGTGAAAAAAGGTTGTACGGAAACCAGATGCGCTTGATAGAATGTACAACATATACCTAGGACTTATGTGTGTGAACTGGATGGATTTTCATAAATAATAAACCTTAAAATATAAACAATGTGATGAAACTGCTTGAGTAAGCGAAAGCAGCACGAGTTTAAAGAATGGACCTAAATACCGGCAATCGCCTGAACACGCGAAGTAGCTGAAGCTGAAAAGGGTTCCTCAGTCACAGACAATCTGGTATGATCCCTGACAACCCCGCTTCACTCAAAATCCGGATGGTTAAGTTTTTTTTTATGTTTTTTATGTGTCTTATTATATTTTTTTCTGATTTGATTTTTTTTTAAGTAAATGTTGCCAGATATTAAATCTCTCAGGCTGGAGTTCAGGGGAAGTTTTTGTTATTGACAAGGTTTACGGGTATCTTTTGATGTTAAAATTAACGGAATGTGGGTTTTCTAAAAGTCTTTGGGTGAAATTAAATTACTTTTGGTTGTGGAGGGGCTAAAAGTGAAATTTGGTTTTAAAAATTTTAACAAAAAGAAAAAAAGGGGGAGGAGATCATCATCTCCCTCCGTCCCTCTTTCTCCTCCGAACCCTAATTCCTCTTCCCCACCACCGACGATCACCACCTCCACCCACTGCCGCCGCCATCGCGCACCACCATCACCATCGCAACCCTTCCGCAACTCCATCACCACCGTCTCCTTCCAACACCGACCACCACAGCTCCCATTCCGCCACAGCCCCGCCGCCGATTCTCTTCAATCCGTCGCCACTGCCACCGACGCCAACCATCTGACGTCACCTCTCCGGTCGGAATCACTCACCGACTGCAACCCCTGTGTCAATTTTGAGCCATGGCCCCGCGTTTGAAGCGTGCAGCTAGACCAGCCCCTGATCGACTTGAGTATGGGTTTGTTTTTAAGAGTTTTTCATGAATATCTGTTGGGGAGGGTAAATATCTCATATTGCGGGTGTTTGGGATCGTTTTTAAGCGAAGTTGCAGGTTTAGAATGGAGAAGATAAGACTTTTCGATCAGTTCAGGGGCTTCTCGATCAGCCCCTTGAGGCTTTTCGATCGGCCCCTGGGCACTTCTCGATCACTGATTACCGACCTTATGAGCATCCTGATCGAAATCCAGACTTTTCGATCAGGAGTTGGACTTTTCGATCAGAAGGTGTGACTTCTCGATCAGGAGTTAGGCTTCTCGATCGTCTAGCACTTTTCGATCGAGAGCTTAGGCTTTTCGATCAGGACTCACGGTAACCACATGGCTTTTCGATCAGACGGATGCTTTCCGATCGAAAACCCTGTTTTTCGATCGGAAAGGTACCTGATGATATTCTAAATGGTTTTTTGTTCAAATTTAAGCCGTTATGCTGTCCGTTTTTCGAGAAATCCCTAAGACTAATGAATTTTTGTGTGTTTTTGGATGTTTATCTGTGTTTATGAGCGCAGGGACTTGGAGTTTGTGAAGGATCATAATCAGGTGGCGTATTTGCTGGATCCGCCTGCTGAATACAAAGAGAAGTACCTATCAATGATTGCAGGGCTGAAGAAGTGTTGTCTACACTATGCATTAACAGCAAGTTCAGTTATATGCAAACGGATGCAGCAAGAGTTTTGGAAGACAGCAAGTGCATCTGAAGACGGAAAGCAGATAATTGCCAGAATTCAGGCTTCTGATGTGATTTTAACTGAAGAGAATTTCCGACAGGCTCTCAGACTTAAAGATGTTGCTGGTGATCCCATTGCTCTTGACAAAGAAATGGTGTCCAAATGTCTGAAGGAAATGGGATATCTCACTTTATCTCCTCCCACGATGAAAGCTCTCATTCCTCCGTACTGGAGAATGCTGGCACATTATCTACAGAAATGTGTCATTGCCAAGAAGAGTTCTACGGATCAGCTGAACCAAGTGCACACCCATGCCATGGTGTCACTTATCAGAGGTGTTCGGTTCAACTGGTCTAGGATGATATTTGAAGATGTGAAGTCGGTTGTTTCAAGAGATAAAAAGTTTGCTGCAGTTCCTAGGTTCATCCAGCTAGTTCTGGACTCAAGATATCCAGCACTGAGAAAGTCGAATGATACACATGATACTAAACCGATGGGTATTGAGGTGTTTCCTATGATCAATCCGAAGAAGAAATTGTCGGATAAGATGTCGTTTGGAGACAAGTTTGGAGAATTTGCAGAGATTGTGAGAGAAGAAGTTCCGATTAACAGAAATGCAACTGTGGATGAAGAACATTATATGACCCCTCAACAACAGAAAGTGGTTGATCTTCCTGATGATTCTGATTGGGAAGAGTTTGATTTGCAAGATGTGCGGATTGGAGCACTTAACTTTGAAGGTGATGAGTCCATCAACTATGATACATATCTGGACGATGTTGACATCCCGGAAGATGAGACTGAGATAACTGAGACTCCATTGATCAGAAAGCGGAAAGTCACAGAGGATCCTCCCCTCAGTACTTCTGCTACATTTGAAGAGACTGATGAGACAAATGAAACCGAGACTGAGTCTGCTGCTACACCACACCACACCGAAGGCCCCAGTGACCCTATAAGAAGAAGACTGAATTCGTATGTTCCACCAGTTACAAGTTCACGTGCTGGTCCATCTTCTTCACAGCCCACAGCTCAAGATAAGGGGAAGGCAGTCGAAACCCCGGAGTTCAGATTGGAAAAGGAACTCAGAGCTGAAATAGCCGAATTGAAAGCCCAGAATGATACTCAGAGTGAAATTATTGGTGATTTGATAGATATTCAGAAGGTGCATAATACTGAATTGGAGAATCAGAAGAAGGTTAACAGAGAGTTCACAAGGCAGTTGAGAGAACTTCACAAGCTGATCAGGCAGCTAAATTCAGAGAAGTCTAAGCAGGGAGATAAAACTGAAAGAGGTTCAGGTGCAGGTGATTCCTCCCAGTCACCAGTGTTTGATTTTGAAGCTGATATTCCTGAGGATACACAACCAGTATTGCCAGAAGCCTCTAGTGAAGCCAAAGATACCAGAGATAGAGATTATATGACTGTTCCCGCTTCAGATTTTGAGGGAGGTTGGGAGTCACAAACGTTTGCCTATCCACCTGAGAGGTATCTCATTCAACTAGGAGAGCATTATCATGATAGGCAAGGCATTACTGCACCAGTCAAGACGTGGATGTTTGATGGTGAAAAGAACATGTTCGTAGTACGAAGAAGGGGTCAGTATCCATTGGAGTATTACAAAAGCTGGACCCAATTCTACTCCTGGACGAACGTGGATTTGACTATGTTGTATCAGGCTCCATTCTCCAACCCGTCAAACAATGATCAGGCTACATATTTCTATAAGAAATTGGAGAAAGCAGTGAGGAGCAAGTTCAGGAAGTTTGAGGAATTTCCTCACAAGAAGTCGTATGTGATGAAATACAGGAAAGTGTTCAAATGGGATGGTAAGAAGAGTATCCCAGGGAAGGAAGATGAGAAGCTCAAGAAATTTACAAATGTCTTGTATCCTCCCACAGACAAGACAAAGACTATTCCTCTTCCCATGAGACATCCTGAAGACTGTCTGCATGACTTTCAGACATGGGCATACAGCGATTATTCTGGTGAAGCAAAGATTCTCTGCAAGTCCCAAACCATCAATGTCATGGAGGTTCATGATCTGATGCGGTTCCACAAGAAAGACATCCTGGTCTTATCTAAACATCAGATTGAGTGTAGCCCAGACACTGAAGAGTATGCTAAGTGTTACACTCGGGCAGTAGCTGAGATCGTAGCCAAGGAGCTCTGGTATGATCCAGCCACTGTGAATTTGTCCAAGAAGTTCAGAATGTGAAGACTGTCTAATGCTAAAGCCTAGGGGAAGATTGTAAAGACCTGGATTTTGAGGCTTTTGCATTAGATTATTTTGGGCTTGTTTAGTTGTGTTGGGCTAGTTTTAATATGTAATTGGGCTAGTTAGTATAGGGGTTTGGTCCGATTTTGTTAGGTGGGCCTAGGGGTTTTCGAAATTGTAAGGAGATTGACTTGTTTACCAAGTCAATCTCTACTATAAATAGTCCCCTCCTAGAATGTGTTAGGGTTGCTAGTCTTTTTGAGTATTGAAGGTGTTGAAGGTGATCATCGAATTCTCCATAGAGAATTCGATCAAGGTGTACGCAGTAATCGGTGTTCAATACAAGTGTTCTTTCAATCGGTTTGTCTTTAATTGCTTTCTAATACTTTTCGATTATAACTCTTTTACTGTTTTTCTTGAATCAACTGGTTAAACCGGATTCCGCACGGTTTCACTAGTTCAGATATCGCGTGAGGGTTTATTTGATCCTTACAATTGGTATCAGAGCCAAGAAACGCAAGTTTCGAGGCTCTCGCGATATCAGATTCAAGGTTTTGAGTACTAACGACTTGAGTTTTCTGGTGATTTTCAGCTTTTAGCACTTTCGGAGGTGTTTTGTGCAGGTTACGACTCGTGACAGAAGGTTTTGGAAGGTTGTGTTTGTGATTTTGGAGCTTTTCGACTGCATTCTGTACTTTTCGATCAGATTTTCTGGTCGAAAAGCCCTTCTCTGCCGCCTCAACCGATCGAAAAGCCCCCTTTGTGGCTTTTCGACCCATTGCTTCTGCTCGAAAAGTCCCCTAAGTGACTTTTCGACCAGTCTGCCCAATCGAGAAGTCCCCTTTTGTGACTTCTCGATCAGTTTCACCGATCGAAAAGTCCCCTGTGACTTTTCGATCCATCGTGCTCCTTGATCGAAAAGTCCCCTTCGAGACTTTTCGATCCAGCCCTCACTTTTCGATCGGTTCAGACTTTTCGACTCGCGTCATCCCGATCGAAAAGTACTTTTCGATCAGCCACACTTTTCGATCAAAAAGTCCATTTTTCGATCAAAAAGTCCACTTTTCGATCAAAAAGTCCACTTTTCGATCCAAAACTTGACTTTTCTATCCAAACTTCACCCTTTTCTATCCAACCCTTCGGCTTTCACTTTTTGATCCAGAAGTTCAATCAAATACATTCATGGCATCCTTTCTTCCAGGTAATTCTGTATCTACCAGCAACAATGAGGTATGTTCTAACCCTAAATGCCAAATTACATTTATTGAATCTCAAGACTGGCAACGCAAGTTCTTTAATGAAACGTTAAATCGCGAAATATCTGATAGAGACCTGCGAGAGTACAAAGGTAGGAGTAAAACATTAAGTGAAAAACTAGAAGCTGCCAAAATTGACATAAAAAATCTTCAAAGGGACTTGAGTAACAAAACCACATATCTAAGAGTTGCTAATGAAGAGATTATCACATTAAAAACTGAACTTGATCAACTTAAAGGTCAATTAGAAACATCTCAAACCAAAGTTGAGCGAAACGATAAAATTGTCTCAGAAATGATGAAAGCTAGTTCACTTTTCTACAATACAGACGCTCGAATGCGTCATCTAAAAGCCAACTCTGGTTTGGGCCTCGGCACTGAAGAAAAAGATGAAAAGTCAAGTCACACAGTACCGATGCCCCTGATGCATGAAATGATCTCAGATTATGAGTGTTCTAAGACCAACTTGGATGCTAAAGCTGAGATCGAAAAGAAATTGGCAGCTTGTCCCATTAAAATTTCTGCTCCTGTTTCTAACATTACTAACACTTCTACTTCTTGTGCAGATAAAGTAAATGAAGAAGCAGGTTCAAAGGGAAAAAGTGTTTGCTTTGAGAGTCAAAAGTTTCCAGTTTTTAAAACTGATAATTTTGCTTCAAAAAATTTTGAGTCTGAGTCAACATTTCCCAAGTCAACTGTGTTTGATGAATCTGTTACTTGTAGTGTGTTTAACGTTGGTAAATGTGATTTGAAACCTGTGAAACCCCTTAGAACTGTTAGAATTTTAAGAAGGGGTAAGGGACCACAAACTGATGTTCCCAAACCCACAGGTGATGTGAAGAAATCTGAGGATAGTGTGACCTGTCCCATTCAAAATGTGCAGAAAGTACGGGATGCAAAACCACAAGATTTTGTCCCATACCCAGAGATCAATTCTGCATATGACCAGTTTAAGCCGGTTCAGCGGGAGTACATTTTAACCACAAAGCCCCATGGTAAAACCCATTGGATCCACAAAAATTGTTCAAAACCAATTTGGATTTCCACTGGGCGTAACCAACCACAGGCTCCCGCTTACCCAAAGAAACAATCTTGCCATGTCTGTGGTAGACCAGGACACGTGGCAAGAAACTGTTTATACCGGCCTTATGAACCCTATTATCCCAAAAGGGTTCATCAGAGACCTAGTCCAAGGACCCAGAAACAAAGTGACCCAACTCCAAGGCCCGATCCATCAAAACCCAAGGTGCAGAAACAAGCACCTCAGAGTCACAAAGTTCAGCAGAAACCCAAGGCTCCTAAGCAACGGCCAAAGATCATTTTTAAAGAAAACAAAGCATCTCAGAAATCTGTCAAAACAGCTTGGAGACCTAAATCTGTTGAATCCCCAAAACCTGTTTTCAAATCTGCTTCAGAATCACACATCCATCCAAATCCAGTTGGTTCAGCTAAATCAAATGGTTGGAGGAAGGATGACAGGTGGAATGTTTCAAAAGTTGTGAACATGTCTTTCAAGCCTACTGGAGTGTACAAGAAACACTCCAAACAATTTCAAGAAATAAGAGTTCAAAATTCCAATAAGAATCCACCGAGAAAACCACAGGTTTTTGGGAAAGAAAATCACCAACCCAGAGATGTCAACAAAAAGGACATTCTCAGTCCAACCAAGGCAACCACACCCCCAATCCCTGATTTTACAAAGGGAATGTGCCTTAAAAGAAGTAACTTTTATTGATTCATCAGGACTACCCAGAACCACAATGGCCTGGGTTCCATTGTCTAACTAATCTCTCACATTGTGCAGGAACAGTCAAGGAGGACTTTCATTAACCATGTTTGTTTGTGATAGTGATTGTTCCAGGCACAGGATAGGAGGCATCTCTTCAGTTCATGACATGCAGATCTTAATGGGGAGTATGTTATCCTTGTGAGAGGTATATCTGAAAAAATCAGCAGAAAAAGGTAACATTGTCTTAATTGTTTGTTTCTTGGCTAATTTGATGTGAAGTATGGTTGTGCATGAAACAAAACATATTTCTGACATTTTTTCAAAAGATAAACTTTGAAGGTTAGCTTGGCCAGTTTTTAGTACATATTTAGTATTGTGTCAGTGAGTGTTAAAAAAAAAATCAAAAAAAAAACAAATCAAAAAAAATGTGTGTTGTTATTAAAAATCAAAAAGCAAGGGGAAGAATAGAAACGATGAAATTGTTGACCCCTCAAAATTAAATTGTGCTTTTTAATTTTTAATCTTTTGTTTCCTTTAGAAGGTGGGAAGTGAAATAAATTTCCGTTTTGGAGATGGCTGACACGCGTAAGGCAGATGTGAAAGACATGATCCATGGTGATATGCTGGTAGGCTCGGCTCTAAAATCTGAAAAGGTATGCGTTACACACTTAAAGATAACGTATGGCAGTTTGTTGGGTAACAGCACTTAGGTTAATTGCATTTCTATTTGACTGCATGTTCAAGTTCCCGATACACACGCTTGTCTCCAAGAGTGTGAAAATGAGCTCAAAAAGTCGGTGTCCCCTCTGCTTTGCGTGAGCAATGACCTGGGGATGCTTCGCGTGTATGTAAGGCTCTCCTCTGCTTTGCGTGAGCAATGACCTGGAGTTGTCCATACATACGTGCTTACTAGATCACCTAAATAATATATAAATAAAAATATATATAAATATATATATATATACACCCAAAAGATGCCAAAGAGCACATCAAAAGAGACCCTCAAGAGTCCAAAACCCTCAGCCTTTGTCACTGATGAGAGCATTATTAAAAATGTTTCAAAAAATTCAGTTGACTTTGTATATTATACCCAAAAAATCTATGTGATCTATTCTTTCTCTTCTCAACCAAGTCTCGAGCTCAGTTTCAAACTTCTGGTTCAGGTTGTGAAAATATGTGGTAGGGAATTTATATGCTTGATAGTGTGTAATAACATGTACCTAGGATTTGTTGAAACCCACTTGCTGTTCATAATTAATGCACCAATAAAAGATAATAAAGTGACAAACAGCCTGATTAAGAAAAGGGTTTGAGTTTAAAGTGGATCAGTATATTGGCAATCACCTGGACGTGTTCGAGTAACAGAAGCTGAAAAGGGTTCCTCAGTCAGATTCATACGGTTTGATCCCATAGAAACCTTCTTGTTTAGTAATTTGGTATGTTTGTTTTTATTTTTATTCTTTTGTGTTATCTTAAGTTTTTATTGTTTATTTTATTTTTCAACCATGGCCAGGTTAATTTAAAGGTTTTAATAAGTTTTATGGGTTTTATGCAAGAAAGTATCACCCCTCCAGAATCTCAGGAGGAGATAATGTGAAGAGTCCTCGGGTTCAGGGGAAGTGCTTTTGGTTAAATAATGCTAACCCGATAACCAGTCATCATGTCTGGTTAGTGTCTGTGTTCATGTTGTGTTTGACAGGTTAAGTGAGAAAAACAACTCATGGACAAGAAGGTCAAGGACTCAGTTGTCCAAAGCAAGAACTCTGCTGACTGATCAAGTTGAAGAACCAGCCGGAAAAGGACTTACCCTATGCTTAGGGGAAGTTTGTTGGTTGTTCAAGTAAAGCTTCCAAAGATTCAAAAGACACTGTTCGTATGTTGAGGGGAAGCTAAATGAAGTCAGTTAAAGAACTACTCAAAAGATTGCCAAGATAGAGGTTTTCAAAATGTCAAGACAGTTACTACTGATTCAGCAAGGACTCAACATTGTTCAAGAAGGAGCAAGTATTTGAGAATCCTCCTCTCATTACATGCTTATCATTTGGAGTTCAAGCTGATGCTGATAAAGAGAGAGTGCCATCTAACATCCCATATGCTGCCCATTGAAGATTGTTAAAGAAAAGAATCTTCATCAACCCATGCTCAAGCCAAGGAGAAGACTGCAAGTCTGAAGATTGAAAGTAAAAGACATTTAATAGCACAAGCCAAGGGGAAGATTGTAAGGAAATAATTTGTGGCTTGTGTATTAAATCATCCATTGGCGGACTATTTTGGAGGCCTATGTGATAGAATAGGTGTAAAATAGTTGGGTTTTCATTGTATTGGGTCATTGGGCCAATTTAGACATGTTTGGGCCCAATTAGAAAGAGTTTAAGGGGTGTTTAGTGGGCCTGTTTAGCCTAATCCGAAAATTAGGTTTAAGATTTGTTTATCTATATAAACAAATCTTAATACTCATATTAGAGGCTAGCTAGTTGAGAGAGATACAAGGAGGCTTTTCGGGTTGTGTCAAGCTTGTGTACCAGACGATTATTAATCGTGTGCACTCTTTGAGGTTTTATTGCATTTATCTTTACGTTTTTCATATCTTTATTTCACCCTTGTTCTTGAATCTAGTCTATAGTTGGATTCCGCACTTCTATAGATTAAACGATATCGTGTTAGGACCGTTTTCGGGACTTACAC
>JBCNJP010013887.1:0-11727 GCA_039602395.1 Deinandra increscens subsp. villosa
GCCTGACATACGCTACTGAAGTAGTCATACCGGCGGAAGTCGGCATGCCATCCCCGCGATAACTGAATTTTATCGAGGAAATCAACGACACATAATTGTTAGTAAACCTATCGCTAACGGAAGAACGTCACAATATGGCTGCCATAAATGAAGCAAGATACAAAAAGAAGATAAAGGGATATTACCATGCGAAGGTAAAAACAGTGACCTTCAGGCCGGGCGACTTCGTCTTCCAAAGCAACGAAGCCTCGAGACAAGAAAACCAAGGGAAGCTAGGTCCGAACTGGGAAGGACCGTACCAAGTGGCGGAAGCACATGAGAAAGGGTCCTATAAGTTGGTTACTCCTGACGGGAAGGCCGTACCACGACATTGGAATGAAATGTAGATGAGAAAATATTATATTTAATTTTGGGGCCCGTACGACCATATTTTGTAACGATGCAATAGTTATATGAAACGTGCCAACGAGCACTATCTTTAAAATGTCAATGTATGTAAAATATCCTCACAACCCTTCAGTTAAACTGCACACGTGCAAAACAAACTTGAGAGGTACACAGGGCAGAATCTCGACAGGCCAACCAAAGGCCGGGACACACGGGGAAGCTCGCTGGATTAGCCGAACGGAAACCCCCGCCCAACAGTGTGTGACCTGCACTTGTCGAACCAGGCAGCCGGACTCGCACGATTCGGCACAAATGGGTGATCGGCAGCAGCAGGACCACATATACCATGGAAAAAGCGCTAACAGTTATCCTACACGGATACATGTGGGTGTACAACCACAACCCGAAACGCCGAACGGTAACGTAAGCCCATTCATTAAACAATGTCGCACAACATAACAAAAAATAAAAAGACAATTCATGCCACACGTATTAATAAACAGTAACATGGAACAACAATAAATAAAAAGGTACAACTCATGCCACAAAGTTATTAATCGAACAAGGCCGGACGGCGCAATGACAAATAAAGAGCGCACAACACATGCTGCAAATCATCACAACAAAATTGCAAACAGAAACATATATATATATATATATATATATATATATATATTATCTATTACTATATATAATGCATATTGGTCTTGGGGACATTTTCGTCATCAAATTTCCTTAATTTTAAGACGTGTACAAAATGTTTAGCACCATGTGTGACGACTGAGAAAATTTTGCTTTCTTTTGTGATCAACTTGTTAACCACGTTACTCAATTTTCGGGACGAAAATTCTTCAACAAGGGGATACTGTGACAATACATCTTTTCAGGTCTTTTCCTAACTTTAATTGAACTCAAATTGTTATAAATGTTGTGTGAACATTTATGTGTTGACTCGTGTTGACCTTAGCGATTAGGGTTTGTGTAACCATCACTATACGAGCATGCACTTAAGTCTAGACGTTTTATATTCTATGATTTTATGTAAATCATACGTCATGATTTTATGTAAACGTTTTATCATTTTATATGGCAATTGAGCTTATAATTTTGTGTGATATATATTATTCACATGTTATTCCATGATTTTATGCGACAATGTGTCACGTGATATTACTTAACATTCTATTATTTAGGTGAGTCTATACGTATCGTTAGTTAAAATATATATATACATGAAATTACATTCATGATTTTATGTGGATAATCAACGATTATACTTTATAAACGTCGTACGTTATACATGTTTGGACGTACACTCACGTATTAATTGCTAAAGTCATCCTCCGTTAACTCTGTTAGAGTTTGTTAGAGATCTATAAACCTCGAGGGACTGATTATGTCACTTCCTAAACTTGTTTTATATTTAATCAAACTAGAGGGACTACTCTTGTATTTACAGAAACTTGATTTCTTATTATGTAATTTGGCCATGGACTAATCTTGCCAATTCCCCAAACTTGAATTGAAGAATCGTGAAACCGTCGAGACTGATCACCGCTCCGGTATTAAACTCGATATGATTCCTTCATCGGTTACACATCGATTTTTCTGACTCAAATAATGCATACGATCGATCAATTGCAAACAATACACACCCTCTCATTCCTATCTCTCGTGTTTCTCTCTGCCGGCGCACATCACGACACTGAACCAAAGAAAAACCGGCCAACCACCACCATTCGACCATCAGTGATCACACCAATGTGATAGTGAAACCTCGAGGAGCAACCAGGAATTGACGGGAGTGCGAATCGTAAGCATGCTCCGAGTTCGCGGTGGAAGTTCGGGTTCATTTTCGGCATCACAAACGCGCCATCTTCCATCTCCGACATGAGGTGATTGGTTGCTTTCGCAAGACTCGTTCTTGCTATTTGCTGTTTTTATTTAACTGGAATTGCTGTGAACCCAAAGGTGAGTTTCACAGCCCCATTTTACTGTCTTAAATCCTGTTGGGGGAGATTAACATGCATGAACTATACAACTGAGATAATTAGACTTTTATATATCACTTGAAGTACTTGAAGCACATATACAACAAAGTCCTTCCTATGGTACCATTAATATTAATGACGATAGCGGGAAATATATTGTAGTATTACTGGGTCTGACAAACCCCACCCGGGTCAGTCGCTCTGGCACAATTGGATATCGAACGGGTGTTATATTCGTCCTAAACACAACAAGGCAAACTGCATAAACTGTAAACAACTGTTAGCTTCGGTGACCATCAACGTGCGAAGTTTCATGTATATAGCCTAGCTAGCTATTTGATATATATTAGTGATTATGCTCTTACAACTTAACTGTTGTTGAACAGTCAATTTTAGACTCAACTTGACTATTGTTGAATAGTCAATCTTAAACTCAACTTGATTGTTGTTGAACAATCAATTTTAAACTAAACTTGAACTGTCGATGAACAGTTGATTTACACTGAACTAGGACTGTTGTTGAACAGTCGATTTACATTCAACTAATGAACTGATTAAACCTGTGAACTCACCAACCTTTATGTTGACACTTTTTAGCATATTATTTCTCAGGTTGCGGATGTTCGAGTATCACGAGTACGCATGCATGAGTATTTGAAAACCCTTTTATTTTCTTTGAACAAGCCACGCCACCTTGGGTGATTGTGTTTTTACATTAATACTTTCATTGCATTTACGCTCCCGCCTTTGTAAAACTCTGTATTTATATTTTAATGAAATATACAACCTTTTTTATTAATTACTGGTCGTTTGGTGTAACTAATGGACGGTGATCCTGGTTTTTCACGCTCCCTGCGGCGCGTTATCGCGCGTGGGATTTTTGGGGGTGTGACAGATTGGTATCAGAGCCATTGGTTACAGCAAACTAAGATTCGTCTTAGACTGTAACTGTTTTGCATTAGTTTCACTTAAACATCACTCTCGTGCATCGTGATACTCACTCCTACACACACCTAGTTTACGATTTATCGTTTACATCATCTAATCTCCTTATACTCACGGCGAGGAGCCGGTTAGTCTTGAGTCATCTTTCTTAACCTCTCTAAGTTGTGTACCTCTTGGTTAACATTCATGTACAACGAGACGTCGAATCAGATCGAAGGATCACGTTTATACTTTTGACGAGCTGATTGCTACTCGGGAATATTCCGGATTGAACAACTGGGCGTAGTGCCCATACTATGGATGTAGGCTGCATAGAGAAGGTGGTGTAATACATCTTCTTGTCCTTAAACCTCTATCTTAGCTTTGGAGGTTTTTGATATACATGCCTTAGGTATATCTCTAAACTCATCCGTTCGGGAAATGTCATCTCGATGTGCTAGTGGCGCGATTATTTAGCTTCACTAGAGTTAGCGGGGTATGAAATCAAGTACCTGCCTATGGGGCACTTATATTAACTTTCGTTATCCTAATCGTCTTCACATTTGCTGTGATCTCTCAAGATCTTTCCCTTTCTCGATTTTATCACGTTGTGTGTTGACATAATACAACTTGAGTATCATTCTTATAACCTCAATGAAACCTGATGCGGGTCGACTAAAAATTTATGGCTGACTCGCTTCGGGTGGTTCATTCCCATTTAAAACGAACATTTTATCCTCGAAACTTGTCTTTTAGTTCAGTGACCACATTCTTCATACACACTCTGAGGTTATGTCATCTGTACTCAACCGTACCTGGTAGCTAAGTAAGAGGAGACAGGGTGACCATACAAGGTAAATTACCATTACGGGTGCACACATAAATGTAATTTGCAGTGTATGGAAATCCTGGAGAATCCTACTAGGCAAGCTAATGGTCGTAATTGGGAGCAAATTTCTATAATTTTTTTTTGTGGGGCTGAATGTTGAGCATGTTGAAGTTCGACTAGATGATCGAAGTCATCTATCTTGTAAACACTATCGCGCATGATATCATCTCTTATATATATGGATTCTAATCCATTCGTGAACCCTTTGACACCTATTACGAATGTTAGTCCGGAAGGGGCACCGTTTAACTCATGTATTTAAATGACAAGTCTTTCGTAACTACGAACACTCTCGACGAAATATTCAACTGGTTTGAACTCATTTTGAACCATAATACTACCTTTGCGACTTTACCTACCATATCAATCCTCGAAACTTTAAGATTGTGAGATAACTTGTATATATATTGACCGGACGAATTCCTAGGCAACATTTATTAAACGAACTAGTTTAAGCATATACCGTGAGCATTGGAGCATATTTGTTGTCTAAAAACTCTTGTGAATTGTCCCTGTGAATATTCATATTTCTTGATTTTCTTGTGCAAACCAATACTTGTTGCCAGCAACATCGACACGGTTGTACGAACTGCCTACCGCACCGCAAACATATTTATCTCTAATGAGGATAATGTTAGTGAGAATCCTTCCTGACTTTCAAACTAATGACTCCCAGTTTTAATGTAAGGAGTATTCTGATTGATCTCCTGAGCCTGAACTATCGACTTTTGTTTGCATAATTCAATCTTCTATGATTTAGCAATCGGCAATTTCTGATTCTCGTGCTTTGTAATCCTTTATGTCGTGGATAAGCTTCTAAGCTTTGAACCGAAAGGTGTTACACTTTTGGTTAGTTTTCCTACTAGTTACCATTGATGATGAGACTCCCTTGTGCCTCAATTACGGTAACACTACAAAGCTTTTTATGGAACCCTATATACACTCATCGAGCGTGAACTTCTAGTTATATATAGTTAATCGTATCATCGACCTTTTATTTTCCCTTCTTAAGTATTTAGAACACCAAGTTATCCATATGTTCGTATATTTATTAACGCTCCTGTCATAGCAACTATCGATAAATTTCTGGTACACGAATCCTCATCATCCTTTTCATAAAACTTTTATTAATAAACCTCAGTTTGAACTTAAACCTTATAGCCTGTTTAAAATTTTAATCGTCTTGAAATCTGAAGCGTTATGATATTCGCGCTGCGTGTGTAAACCTCTCGAAGATCCTCACTAGAATAGTAAACCTTACCGCATCTTTCTGGTATTGTGAATGAAAACTCTTACACCTTATGTTTGCATAATGTATTGAGGTTTTAATCTGTCACCCCCTTTTACATTCCAACGTTTGGGAGAAACTTGACGTACTTTTTCTCCGTTAAAAATATCCCAAGTGGTTTGACTAATGGCTAGTAACGGTCGGAAGCTGGTACGCTTTCAAGGTGTCGGTAGTGTGGTGGGTTAGCTGCGGTACACCCTATATATAAGCATTAGTGGCACACTGAATGTGAGACCAGTACCGAGCCAAGCATCTGGAGAAACTCCATCTAACGGGAATACGTCCTTGACAAAACTATTTAATGCTACTTTCTCTGGGATTACAGATATTTCCTACGTATTTCTACCAAAAGAGACATGCCCGAAATAACCTGACCCTGTGCTTTCAGTTGTCCGATTTTAGAAGAAAACTCTCCTACGTGATTTTTAACTCATATGAGCATCAAGGTTTTAAAAACCTGAGATTTTTCATCTTATAAATGAAAAACCGCATGATCGAATGAATAACTCCAACTTTTAGAAGCATGTGTTAGGAAGTAGATCAGATTTCGATTAAGGGACACTACTTTTTGGTCAGTTGCTTTGTTTTTATAAACTCTCTGGCATTCACTAAGGTGATATCCCCCATCCTTTTCTGTGGAACACCCGATTTAATCTTTTGATTTGCGGTAAACTTGCACTGAACCCTAGCAAAAACGCATATGTACAGGCACCCCAAACCAAGCCACTCTTGAACACCCTAATGTTTTGTGTTTCGTAGACCCCCCCCCTTTTTATAACACTTTCGTACTTTATCTTACTCTTGAGGACCATTTGAACCAATGTTTTGACAAGAAAGGAAGCATGACGCATTAACACCAAGGAGATTGGGCACACTGGTGAGCTTAAAAAATGAAGATTTCCCTAATCAAATGATTGCTCTATTAAGTTATATAACCGTTGACACGTTCATTTCAATAATTTTTTTTTTAGCGAATTCCTTGCAAAATCCTACGAAGCATGCTATATATTTCTCTATAAATTCTATCCTATCCATTACGTTATTTGCATCCTCCGTGCTGGTATCTTCACTAGTGCCAGTTTAAACTCACATGTCATTCTTAGAATGTGTAGTTGCAACTACCATAAGCTTGCTATCCCATCGCTTACTCGAATTCACGAACTAAGTCGTTTGTGCTTTTCCTCTATTTGAGAATTTCCATATTCGGTACCTCATAGTTACAATTTTATTTTGTTGGATCTTCACTCTAAATTTTTGGATTCTTTAACAAGGTAATGTGCATGATGATATGTTGTGAGATACTGAACTCCAACTTGAATTTGAACCTAATTGTCAATGTGATTTATCGAATAATTCCTAACAGATTGAATAATTCTTTTCTAAAACAAATTGCTACGCGTTACCTCCTAAATGACAAGCTATTGATTGGATCTCTCTTTAGACTTCAGTCCCTTTTGTCACAAAATCAGTGTGTTACCAGTTATATTTTAGTATGAGAGTAACTGTTGAACCATTTTAACCATGATATATAGTTTGTTTGCTTCTGATCTTCTCATGAGAAATGTTTATAAAACATACGTGTTTACGCATGCTAAAATTTGAGAATCTAATCCTATGTTTAGGGTATATAAATTGATTAATCATTGAAGTGATGGTTTAAACATAAGTTGCATAGAATTGAATGATTAGTTATGTGTATGAAATGTCTTAGGAACCAGAAAATGACATGTTGTGAATGTATTAACTTCATTTGGGTATGAAAACCATGCACGATACAAGGTCCTAAGTCTCCTACCTCGGTGGGAATGACAAGACTGTGTGAAGTTGACTCGTCAACTTTGCACCGTATGGGTTGTGTTGGTTGGTTTATGAACTTATATACTAGACATATATCATGTTAGGGTCGTATGCTAGTATATAAGGTGTTGGGATAATTGTATGCGTTTTATGGTAAAACCTTCATGATAGATTGCATGCTAGTGCGCTTTGACCATATAAACCTTTAAAAGAAACCCTCGTAGAGACTCGTATGCTATTTGAACAGTTATTGCATGAAATGTGAATTTCAATGTTATTATGAATCATGCAAAACTTAATTGGTCATAAAAGTACTAAAACAATCAATGGGTCTTCATTTTAACTTGATCAGTCTTGTGTAATTCTATGCTAATTGTTAATTGGTAGGTAAGATCAGACGTTTAGGTTCTTGTTCGACATTGGGTTTATTAAATGCTGATTGACTTGATGCACACACAATTTTCTCACATACTCAAATTCTCTTCTCTCTGATTCACCTGGGTTATTGGTAAATGTCTACACCCTAACTGAAAGCAGACACGAAATGGAAATCTCACTCCCAGCGTTGGGTACAATAGTTGGAGGTTACTCGGACATGTTATGGTTCTTCTTCATATTGAAATTTTGATTTCGGTTACTTATGTATCATGTTACTCTGTTCGGCCTTGCCACTCAACACGATCCCCATAATACGGTTGTTCGACTATTCTCATTGGAGAACGTTTGATAGGAAATCACTTTCGATACTTTCGATTCGAATTTCTTTTGAAATCCACTAAAATATTAACATCTTCTCAACATCGGGCAAGCATTCTTGATCATTATATTCTTAACTCCTTATGGGTAAGAACCCTAGATTATTTCTATACGTTACCATCAATCTGACTCTTCAAACCACTGATTTAAATTTCGGGACAAAATTCTTTCAACAAGGGGATGATGTGACGACTGAGAAAATTTTGCTTTCTTTTGTGACCAACTTGTTAACCACGTTACTCAATTTTCGGGACCAAAGTTCTTCAACAAGGGGATACTGTGACAATACGTCTTTTCAGGTCTTTTCCTAACTTTAATTGAACTCAAATTGTTATAAATGTTGTGTGAACATTTATGTGTTGGCTCGTGTTGACCTTAGCGATTAGGGTTTGTGTAACCATCACTATACGAGCATGCACTTAAGTTTAAACGTTTTATATTCTATGATTTTATGTAAATCATACATTATGATTTTATGTAAACGTTTTATCATTTTATATGGCAATTGAGCTTATGATTTTGTGTGATATATATTATTCACATGTTATTCCATGATTTTATGCGACAATGTGTCACGTGATATTACTTAACATTCTATTATTTAGGTGAGTCTATACGTATCGTTAGTTAAAATATATATATACATGAAATTACATTCAATATTTTATGCGGATAATCAAAGATTATACTTTATAAACGTCGTACGTTATACATGTTTGGACGTACACTCACGTATTCATTGCTAAAGTCATCCTCTGTTAACTTTGTTAGAGTTTGTTAGAGATCTATAAACCTCGAGGGACTGATTATGTCACTTCCTAAACTTGTTTTATATTTAATCAAACTAGAGGGACTACTCTTGTATTTACAGAAACTTGATTTCTTATTATGTAATTTGGCCATGGACTAATCTTGCAAATTCCCCAAACTTGAATTGAAGAATCGTGAAACCGTCGAGACTGATCACCGCTTCGGTATTAAACTCGATATGATTCCTTCATCGGTTACACATCGATTTTTCTGACCCAAATAATGCATACGATCGATCAATTGCAAACAATACACACCCTCTCATTCCTATCTCTCGTGTTTCTCTCTGCGGGCGCACATCACGACACTGAACCAAAGAAAAACCGGCCAACCACACCATTCGACCATCAGTGATCACACCAATGTGATTCTGAAACCTTGAGGAGCAACCAGGAATTGACGGGAGTGCGAATCGTAAGCGTGCTCCGAGTTCGCGGAGGAAGTTCGGGTTCATTTTCGGCATCACAAACGCGCCATCTTCCATCTCCGACATGAGGTGATTGGTTGCTTTCGCAAGACTCGTTCTTGCTATTTGCTGTTGTTATTTAACTGGAATTGCTGTGCACCCAAAGGTGAGTTTCACGGCCCCATTTTACTGTTTTAAATCCTGTTGGGGGAGATTAACATGCATGAACTATACAACTGAGATAATTAGACTTTTATATATCACTTGAAGTACTTGAAGCACATATACAACAAAGTCCTTCCTATGGTACTGTTAATATTAATGACGATAGCGGGAAATATATTGTAGTACTACTGGGTCTGACAAACCCACCCGGGTCAGTCGCTCTGGCACGATTGGATATCGAACGGGTGTTATATTCGTCCTAAACACAATAAGGCAAATTGCATAAACTGTAAACAACTGTTAGCTTCGGTGACCATCAACGTGCGAAGTTTCATGTATATAGCCTAGCTAGCTATTTGATATATATTAGTGATTATGCTCTTACAACTTAACTGTTGTAGAACAGTCAATCTTAAACTCAACTTGACTATTGTTGAATAGTCAATCTTAAACTCAACTTGATTGTTGTTGAACAATCAATTTTAAACTGAACTTGAACTGTCGATGAATAGTTGATTTACACTGAACTAGGACTGTTGTTGAACAGTCGATTTACATTCAACTGATGAACTGATTAAACCTGTGAACTCACCAACCTTTGTGTTGACACTTTTTAGCATGTTATTTCTCAGGTTGCGGATGTTCGAGTATCACGAGTACGCATGCAAGAGTATTTGAAAACCCTTTTATTGTCTTTGAACAAGCCACGTCACCTTGGGTGATGGTGTTTTTACATTAATACTTTCACTGCATTTACGCTTCCGCCTTTGTAAAACTCTGTATTTATATTTTAATGAAATATACAACCTTTTTTATTAATTACTGGTCGTTTGGTGTAACTAATGGATGTCGATCCTGGTTTGTCACGCTCCCTGCGGCACGTTATCGCGCGTGGGATTTTTGGGAGGTGTGAAACCATGTACAATCCTTAAAGCCTCACAATTCAAGCCAACTCCATCCTTTACAACCATGATGGGTTACGGTATTTTAGTCTCCAGATTTTAGAGCCGCATTTCCTCTTGATTTTCCCTTTTCCGCCTCTCGATAGCAGCATCATCAATGTCTCTCTCTCCCTCGGTTGGGTAATCTTATGCGGTGCTTCCCTATCCTCTCGATTACCCCATTTTCTATTCAATTCATGCATACAATAATGATCACGCATAGAGCCTTTCAATTCAATTGGGCCGCTTGGCATCTCCGTTGAAGATTTATCTCCGATTTCTCTACCTTCTTCCATCGATCCTTCTTTCATGCGTTTTGTAGGTTCTTACGCTGTTGTTGGGTCAGGTGATTGATGCAATCACAAAGAACTATCTGCCTGCGATTGAATAAAATAGCCGGTGTTGACAATCACAAGAAACAATAGCCTGGTAGAGTTCTTCGATCACCTTACCCAGGTTATTTGAATTTTTTATGAACATAGGTTCTGTGAAAATTTGGTGTTTTGTCATAAATTGATCCTGTTTGATGCTGAAACAACTTTCATGAAGAATATGCTTACAAATTTGATTTTGTTGATTTGATTTTTGTTTTTTTCAAATATGAAGCCTGTTAAATGGTTTCAACCACATTATTGGTTGTTTATTTTAAACAAGTTTATACATTTTGTTGTCACCAAATTCAATTCATTGTAGATTATCTTAAGGTTTCGATATATAGGTTTCTCAAGGTATTTAGAGTTGATTACAATGTCAACAGTTTGTATGTGGGTTATTTTGATACAGATGAGATTGCTAGAATGATACAGGCATGCTTACCTCTCAGTGGTTCATAGACTTGGTGAGTTATCTTTCTCAAACTTGGTTCACTGATGTGGGTGGATATTTCGGGTGGGTGGATATATTACTCTCTTTGTGTTTATAGTTTCATGATATAAATTTTTCTTTTTTTTTCTTTTGGTGAGGCCTCTTTTCCTCTCATTGTTGGGTTTACTTGGTACGCTATCTTTTTCAACATTATTACTGCCGTTTGCAGCAGCATACATCTGTTTAAACTTCAAATATATCTTATGATATTTTAAATAATTTATGCTACCTGTAAGGGAATAATTTGTGGCTTGTGTATTAAATCATCACTTGGCGGACTATTTTGAAGACCTATGTGATAGAATAGGTGTAAAATAGTTGGGTTATGGTTATATTGGGTCATTGGGCCAGTTTAAGCATGTTTGGGCTCATTTAGAAAGTGTTTAGGGGATGTTTAGTGGGCCTTTAAAGACAAATCCGGAAATTAGGTGTTATTTAGGGTTTTAGGGTGACTTGTTCTCCAAGATGGAGAATCCCTATATAAGGGAAGCCCTCCCCTCATTAATAGC
>JBCNJP010013888.1:0-11727 GCA_039602395.1 Deinandra increscens subsp. villosa
GGGAAAAGCCAATGTTGTGGCTGATGCATTAAGTCGGAAGGAGTATGAAAAGCCTCGACGGGTACGAGCGCTACCTCTACGGAACAAAGTGCACGATATTTACCGACCACAAGAGCTTACAACACATCTTTAATCAGAAGGATCTCAACATGCGACAACGACGGTGGGTCGAGCTACTGAATGACTATGACTTAGCAATTAAATATCACCCGGGAAAAGCCAATGTTGTGGCTGATGCATTAAGTCGGAAGGAGTATGAAAAGCCTCGACGGGTACGAGCGCTGCAACTTACCATTCACGCGGGATTGCCGGATCGGATCCGCGATGCCCAACAAGAAGCTTTAAAGGAAGAAAACTTCGCAGCTGAAGCACTGCGAGGGGTGGATGGAAATTCTGAAGTTAAGCCCGACGGACTCAGGTATTACAATGATAGAATTTGGGTTCCTTTACTTGGAAATCTCCGTGAGCTCGTGATGGACGAGGCCCACAAGTCAAGATATTCGGTGCACCCTGGATCGGATAAAATGTACCAAGATTTGAAGGGTTTGTATTGGTGGCCGAATATGAAAGCCGACATCGCGCGATATGTGGCTAAGTGTTTAACGTGCTCAAGAGTCAAGATCGAGTACCAAAAGCCTTCAGGGCTACTGCAGCAACCAAAGATCCCAGAATGGAAATGGGAGGATATCTCCATGGATTTTGTAACGGGATTACCTCATCGATCGAATCGACCGGATGCGATTTGGGTTATCATTGATCGGTTAACCAAATCTGCACACTTTATTCCAATGAAAGAAACTGATAATATGGATAAGTTAACTAAGCTGTACATTGACCGAATTGTGGCACGTCATGGAGTGCCTAAGACTATTATCTCAGATCGAGATCCTCGATTTACTTCTCGACTATGGCAATCTATGCAAGAAGCGCTGGGAACCAGACTAGATATGAGTACAGCTTATCACCCGCAGACCGACGGTCAGACGGAACGCACTATTCAGACTCTAGAAGACATGCTCCGAGCTTGCGTTCTCGACTTTGGTAAAGACTGGGAGGCTCACCTTCCGTTGGTGGAGTTCTCCTACAACAACAGTTATCATTCAAGTATTGGTGCTGCACCCTTTGAAGCTCTCTATGGCAGAAAATGCAGATCGCCCGTGTGTTGGGCTGAAACGGGTGAGAAAGGACTCACCGGACCGGAAATCATTCATGATACAACTGAACGCATTATACAATCAGAAAACGGATAGCCGCAGCACGTGACAGACAAAAGAGCTATGCCGACAAACGCCGTAAACCTTTGAAGTTCGAGGTAGGCGACAAGGTGCTATTGAAGGTATCTCCCTGGAAAGGTGTGATACGCTTCGGGAAGCGTGGAAAGTTAAATCCTCGCTACATTGGTCCTTTTGAAATCATTGGGGAAGTAGGCCCGGTGGCCTATCGACTACAACTCCCTGCCGAACTCGATGGAGTTCACAACGTGTTTCACGTCTCGAACTTAAAGAAATGTCTGGCTGAAGACATCGAAATAATTCCTTTGGAGGAATTGGAAATTGATGAACACTTGAGATTTATTGAGCAACCGGTAGAAATCATGGGACGCGAGGAGAAAGCCCTCAAACGTAGCAAGATTCCGATCGTCAAGGTTCGATGGAACTCAAAACGTGGACCAGAATATACTTGGGAACGAGAGGATCAGATGAAGAAAAAGTATCCTCACTTGTTCGAGCAAACGTCCACGGAAACCCAAGGTATGATTTAATTTTGGGGACCAAAAGTCCTTAACGGGAGGAGGATGTGACAACCCTAAAACTTTTGCTTCCTTTCCCCAGCAACGACGACAGCTGATGCTGCGAACGCTACGGCGCTAGAATAATTTTCGGGACGAAAATTCCAATTTCAAGGGGATGATGTGACACCCGAGAATTCCAAGGTTAACTTCCGTTAGACAAACTCTGTTAGTTACGTTATAAGTGTTAACTTAGTAACTAATGCTTAACTAGGCCGAATACGTCCACGTCCTTTGGTTGATCACCGAACCCGCCCATATGTGCTATGTGTCCATTTATGGTTGTCATTATGTGCAATGTGATTTAAACACATGATTTAATATTATGAATAGCATGACAAATTGTAAATCCTTGATTATGTGAAAATTGACCACTTTTGGTAACCAGCGAAACTATCGGGCGAAACTATAGTGTCGCCCGGCAGACTATTGGCTCACTCGAGATCAGAGCCAGTTTCGCTTGGCCAGCGAAACTGCCAGCGAAACTAGGCCCTGATATATAATAACATAAAGCCCTAGTTGCCTCATTTTGTTGCACCATTCTCTCCAAAACACACACACACACCTCTGGAAATCTGGTCAGCCGAAAACCATCAAGAGAAACCAAGATCTCAGCCCCAAGACAACATCCATTCGATTCCCTGATCGAATCGTGAGTCCCAAAACCTTCCTTTATGCCATTTTTATGTGTTTTCTATGTATTTCTTCATAAAGCATGCTTAAACCTTCATGATATCATTAGATCTTCTGTAGGAATGCTTAGGAATGCTAGATCTACCATAAAGTTGATAACTTTACGTGTAAAACTGATCCATGATAAAGATTTATGCTATTTAGGTCATTTTAGGGTTTTAAATGCATTTTGGTGATTTGATGATGAATATGCATGAATAAGGTGTTAAAACTTGTTGCTTGATGTTGGTAAATGCATATGTATGCTAAACAATGAATTGCATGTACTATGGAAGCTGTTAGATTGATTTTTAGGCTGATTTATGTGTTTTTCGCGTCCAGCGAAACTGTACTGTTCTCTGGGCGAAACTATGTAGCGAAACTATGTATATCTCCTTCCAGCGACACTATGCAGCGAAACTGCAGTGTCGCCGGGTAAACCAACCAGACCAGCTCGAGCGAATCTACCGAGCGAAATTCCCTGAACGAAAGTTCAAACCAGTTTCGGGCGAAACTAGGCTAGCGAAACTGTGCCAACAGTTTCGAGCGAAACTAGCCTAGCGAAACTGTGTCATCGGGTATTGCCTAGCGAAAGTGCTGCCCGTGCACACAGCGAAACTGACTAGCGAAACTACTAGCGAAACTGAGACCAAAATCCAAACTTATGCAATTTGCTTGAATGTTATGCCATGACTTACATGATTATGCCATGAAGATACATGCTTTGATTTCTGATATATATGAACCCTTGTTTATGATCAACCATTGGTGTCGTGTGTCTGTATGTCGAGTCATAGTTCCAACGTGCTATGTTATGGGCCATAGTGACGTTAAGTAAAGATTAGACACAAAACTAATACTTAAGACCTAAACGTGTTCATAGGTCTTCATTAAGCAATACTTGGATTATTAGCAAGCGTAGCAGTGCAACCAAAGGTGAGTGTCACTAACCCGATTACCGTGAACCCGTTTGGGTCACACCGAATAACTAAAAGTAAAACAATGCTGACAAACTCGAGAGTGCAAGGCACCTCCCTGATAAACTTGAAAACTTGGAGTGCTCGGCACCCACTTGATGAACTTGAAGTGCTTTATGGGAAGCACTTGCGAATTACCAAAACAACGATTTTTAAAACGAAACTAAAAACACTTTTGAGATTCATGAGAATCCGGCAAACCTTTTTAATATGGCTAGTGTAGGTTAAAGTCTAAACCACATGATATCACATGATTTCTAAGGATGCCTTGAAAACTTAAAAGTCCTCAACTAAATTGTACCATTAATTGTAAAGCAAGGGGATGTTGGGTATATCTACTGGAGTTTGACAAACTCCGCCCCGTGGCACGGGGAGTGCACGGAGGTACAATATCAGCCTATTTGACCGTGATCCCGAGAGGACACGGTGGAGGCAAAACCGCGATGACGTAGGTCCGCAGTACTGATGGCACGGCCACTACAAAAATTTATGGTCAGCTTTGGTGCAAACTTCCTTAGTGCATGGAACAACGGATTAGCTACCCGCGATATCGGTTGAGTACTTTAACTCTTACAAAACTAGTTCATACCCGATGACGTAGGTCACGGACAATTCCTTTATAAACTAAGACATAACATTTAGCATTGCTTTTCACAAACGAATACTATGTAAGTATACCTTGATACAAATTATGATTATGAGACCGGGCCAATGCATGACAAGCCCACTGTGAACTCACCAACCGTTAGGTTGACACTTGCGTGGTTTAAACTTTTGCAGATCGCTAAGGAGTATTCCGGAGCAGGTTGGCATGGCATGTGAAGACAATTTTATTTCTGTTAAACCTAATTAGGAATTTTAAACAAAGAATTTGTAAAGCACGTGGTTAGTGCTAAGACAATACTTATTCCGCTGCGTTTGTATTTGAGACTTTACTTTATAACTGATTTTGAACTAACTCTGATTCATTTAGTATTTGTAACTAATGGTTGTGGATCCTGGTCTAGTCGCGCCCCTTAACGGTATAAACTCCGTTAGTGGTTAATTTGGGGGTGTGACAGACAGAAGTACGGTTTGTCTTTTTCAAACATAACTTTAATCTTGGAAACAAAACTCTCCTTTGGAGAAACCAAGACATTTAGTTTTGAAATTTGTTGTTTCTCGTGTCGATCAGATCAAAAACAAAGAAGAAAGAAAATCTTTTTGGATTTTATAAAGTTTATATCAAAACACACTGAAAATCTTTTTGATTTTTCATAAACTGAAACATAAATGCAATATAGAATTAAACTCTATTTTTCTTTTTGGTGAGAAAGATCACAACATGAGATCATATCAGACATAACGCATCGTACACACTGCAATTTCAAAATACTAAGCATGTAAGCCAAGCTGACTGAGAATACAACCATTTGGTTTATTTCAGCTAAAGCAGGTCATTGTCTATAGCTTTCTGATATGAAATTAAGTGTATTTATTGAGCATTGATAACATGATACCCACACAATCAGGAATACTGGCAATCCGCGTATTTCATATTTTTGTATTTTTCTTTTATTCATGACAAGTTACTCGCAGCAGATTTCTCATACAGATATTGTAAACTTGCTTATACAGAATCAAATGCCACAGAGATATCAAGTTCATGGTGTTTCCTGCAAAAAGAAAGCAGAACCCTAAACAAACAACAATCAGGTCGGCCGGTAGGCACGCAGAGAAAGTCCGATTGTTTGGGAAAATAAGAAAT
Organism: Deinandra increscens subsp. villosa; assembly: GCA_039602395.1. Taxonomy (NCBI): domain Eukaryota; kingdom Viridiplantae; phylum Streptophyta; class Magnoliopsida; order Asterales; family Asteraceae; genus Deinandra; species Deinandra increscens. Next base: position 5,186 of record JBCNJP010013888.1, read on the forward strand.
GTAAAATAAAGCAGAAGTTGTATAATCCAACAACAATCAGGTCGGTACTCACGTACATGCAGAGAAAGTCCGATGGATTATACGAAACACCAAAAAAAATAAAGCAGAATGTCAAACGAACAACAATCAGGTCGATCTTTCGATACGCAGAGAAAGTCCGATCGTTTGACAAAATAAAGAAAATCAAACAAGTTGAAATTTTTTAAAATAAAGCAAGCGTACACCAGAACATCTCTTTATTCTGTTTTTGGTACTTTCTCATTTTATTTTGCCAGATATGCACAGTACCCATCATGATTTGTAAACACAGATATCAAGCAAGCGTTATCTTTATATCATACTCGCATATATCAGACTACTCAGCACATTCAATCAAGTCAAGCAAGTACCTACAGCCCTTCTTTCTACTTTATTCATGGCAGATAACGTATGCTGATGTACCATCATTTCTCATATGGTTGGATCAATTTCTCTTTTTAATATTTTTCATTTTTTTAATTTTTCATTTTTTTAGGAAACAAACATCACACTATTTTTGTGTTTTTCAAATATTCTGCCCCTAAAATTCAACAAATTCTATTTTTGAATTTTCCAAAATTTCTCCCCCTGAAGATATGAAAGAAAGTAAAAGTAAAGAAAATAAAATTAATCGATCAACACGGATACCTCGCATTTTTAGATTTTAAAAAATCATTTTTCTCAAAAATGTTTGTGAAATATCAACTCTGTGAAGCGCTAACTTAAGCAAAATACTCCTCTATCAGCAACTTTGCAATCACTAATAGGTCTTCTTGAAGCATCCTGCACACAACCTCAAACAATTTTTTTAGTTAAATACAGGAACCCAAACCGGCTTGGGTCGTCCCGTATCCTCAACATAATCATTTCCTGCAGAGGTTGCAGTTTTCTGTTTTCAAGAACGAAATGGTTTAAATGATTTCGACTGATGCGAATAACAACCATTGAAAAACTTTGACTTGTTGAAAACCATATTCAACAACTCTTCGACCAACATTTTCTCAGGTTTTGAGTGATGTTGTCGAGGCCCATAATATGAAAACTCATTTGAGTAAGGCATTTCAAAATCATTATTGAAAAATTGTTTTCTTTTTGAAAAATGTTTTGATTTTGAAAACTGTGGTGACCAATCATCATAATTTGAGGTTTTACCAACAACCAGCTTCTTATAAGCTGGCTGTCATTGGGTTTTCTGATTTTGGCTAATAGGTACCTCATTGAGAATCATTGAATCAGATGATGATGATCGATATGAACCACATGAAAATCTTTTTCGAATAGCACAATCACGAATCACATGTCCTTTCTTGTTGCAATAAAAGCAAGCTCTCACATCAGCCAACTTAGGAGATGACATGGATTCTGTTGACATTGTTGAATGTTGAGAAGAATCACTTTCTTGACGCTCTAACTTAGAATTCGCTGACAGAAAATCAGCATCAGGTTCACACAAGATATGATTCTCAAGTGCAATCTCCTTTTCTTTGTGAACCTTGATATCCTCCACAATTTCTTCTATCTCAAGCACATCTTGGAATTCATTTCCAACATTCACGTTCTCGTCTTTGCTTTCATATCCCAGACCACCATTCTTTTTAGATTTATCTGGTACAGACTTAGGTTTCTCATGACCTTGTGAAGCAAGTCGAGAGAACTCATCCTTGATGGCATTTAAATCATTTTTATTGGAAAACAAAGATTCATCAATCACAATCTCCGAAAATTTGTCGACTTTCACTTTTCCTGAATTGCCGTCAAAAACCTTTTCCTTATCAAGCAATATGGAACTAGAAACAAATTTAGTTCTCTTGTTAGCATCAAAATTCTCTTCATTTTTCTTCTGCGACTTTGACTTTTTCTTCTCAGAAGAATTATCAGCAAACTTTGAATAATCATGAACTTCTTCCGTTGCTTTCAAAGTATTGATAGAATTTTCAATAACCACAGGAGGTGGAACATTTTTCAGAATAACATCACCAAAAATCTGTTGAAAATTCTCCTTTTTGCACAAAAAATTTGTGAAAGATGATGAATTATTGAGATTATGCAACTGTCTTTTGAAATCACACACCTCAATCTTCATATCTGCAATTATCTTTTGCGCTTCAGCCAACTCTTTTTGTGTTGCAATGAGTTCTTCTGTTGTTCTATTCAGAGTAAACTTTTCTCTTATCAACTGATCATGAACATCATATGTTTCTTGAACAACCTTTTCCCATTTCTGTTTATAAATCTCAACATTCTGCTTCAAAAGCTTGTTTTCACAAAGCAATTCAGCTTTAGCATCTAACAGCTTCGTGTTGTCCTCTTGATGACTTAATTCTTTAGCAGTAAGATCAGCAACTTCCTTTTCTAGACCTTCAAGTTTGATCTTTGATTTTGCAAACAAATCATCAAAAACTACTGCCATATCATTTGCTTCTTTCTTCCATTTTTCAACATCCTTCATCAAGTTATCATTTGTTTCAGTCAGTTTTGAAACTTTTTCCATTAACTCTGCTTTCTCATGTTGAAGCTGCAAATCATTCACAACAACTTCACAATTTTGAAGAACCATCTTTTTAAACTTCTTCAATTTGAATGTCTTTGTTTTTGTGAACCTGGACATCCTCAACCACTTTTTCTATCTGGATATTTTCCTTGTCATTTTGAATACCATTGACAAGTCTATCTATTTTCTAAAGAATTTTGTTTTCTTTCAATGCAATCCTTTCAGACAATGTCAATGATATGTCAGAAGATGACTTTTGAATTGGAAATGTGTTTTGTTCTTGATAACTGTCAAGTTTGGTAGTATATTCAGTACACGTTTTTGTCAGAATCTTACAATTTGCACAAGATTCAGATTCCTCAGTGTCAATCTTCTTTCTGGATTTATTCATTTCAGCATATTTATGAGCAAAAGCATCCCATAACATTTTAGAATCCTTGCAAGTCTTGAAGTGAGACATCAGTTCTTTTAGTAATGCCATTGTAAGAACTCTTCTTGCCTTTTGTTCTTTCTCATAACGTTCATTTTCCTCGGATGAAAGATTTCTTTGCATTTTAGGTACCCCATCAGAATAAGTTGGGTAAGTAAACTCTTTCTTCATTGAAATCCACAAATCTTCATCCACTTTATCAACATATGCTTTAAAACTTGTTGCCCAACTAGGATAATCCTCAAGCTTTATCAGTTCTGGCACATTCTGATGTTCACGAGCAATAAAAGCATCAATTGCATTCATTTTGAAAAATTTGTATAATTCCGCTTCAACAAACCGAAAGAACAATTAAAAAAATATTTTTGTAATTTTTTTTTAATGTTTTCTTTCAAAAAAAAAAACAACCTTTTAACGATAAAATGTTTATAGTTTTTTTTTTAAGAAAAGAAACAAGCAATGAAAAAATAACAAGGAAAAACAAAACAATAACAAACACGAATGGATTTATGTATGTAAACCGATTCGACAAACGCAAAAATATTTTGCGTTCACGAAACGATTCAACGAACACAAAAACATTGTGTATTTTTTTTTAAAAAAAATTTGTTGCCTAAAACTTGAAAAAAATGGTTCTTTTAAAAAAAATGTTTTAGTTTGTTTGAAATCTTTAGGTTTGTTTTTATTTTTAAGAAAGATTGATTAACCTATTTAGAACTTTTTTAAAATTGGAAGGGCTAAAATGAAAACTTTGCATATCATGACAAATTAGTCATGACCTTCCCTCTATTTCCTTTTTCCGGCGAAGGAATCCGGTGAACCACCGGCGAAATTCGTTTTTCCGGGCAAACGAAAAACTCAAACTTTAAACTATCATATCTCCTTCAATTCTTAACAAAAAATTGATCCGTAAGTTGCGTTGGAATCGTGAGAACGAGATGATTCAAACTAGCACCATTGTTGTGAGGTTTTGATGAGGTTTGAGCATCGAACAAAAGAACTCCGGCGAATGACAAAGATGGTGACTTTGTGATCTTCTCAAAACTCAACCAAATTGAAAACCGATTGTTGCAATAGATTCGTATGATCAAAAGGAACTTGTAGCAACCAAAATTACTCAAAATGATCAAGTATTTTAAAAGTTGCCATGGATGAACGTGAAGAACACATAACCTTTACCGTGAAATCGCGAATCTGGACAAAACTTCATGAAATTAAATTCTGTAACTTGTAATAGATGCGTGTTGATGTGTTAAATCGTCTCCAATCAATCAAACTTGTAAAAAAACACGAATTCACATCCAATTTTTAAATCAAAGTTCACTGTTTGACTTCTAAAAAGTCAAACTCGATCCAGTTTCATCAAATTGAAGCAGATTTCGATCAAAAACAGGTGTAGAATCACGCCTGGAATGCTCTGATACCAATTGAAAACACATAGAGCGTCGGATCTAGTGATTTGTACACCGAAACCGGACCGAAACGTTCACCCGAACACGAAGAACACGAACAAGCGTAAATAAATCTCGATTTATTGCTCCAATCGATCGATGATTTACATGATTTGGACTCGATTTACAGCGCCTAATCATAGATCTAATACACAATTCTCTCATGAAATTCGAGATCAAAAACTCATCCCTTACAAATCAAACTCAAAGTAAACGGTTATGGCGAGAGTTCCACTGCTCCGAACCTTCAAAACGTGTATATATAAGCATACCGTTCGGAGCCCCCTTCGTCCGAACCTCTACTTCGGAGGTAGTTCGGAGGCAGATCGGACCTCCATACCGAGTTCACTGAATCTCTGATTTTGTATATGAGTTAGATGCGCGACGTATTATCTCACATAAAGACCCTCAAGTATTAACGACCTACGCATTCTACCCTCGACATTGTTTAACTATTCTAACTCGAACTACAAACAGTACTAACAGAACTGACCGATACACACACGACTCACTCACACTCTGCACTATACAGTGTCAGACTTATATACGTCCAAGTGAAAACAAGTAGTTGTATCTTTGTTATCACAACATCTTTCTAATTCCAATGAAAAAGTCGATGGCTTTAAAATTCGCGTGCTTGACACTAAAGTAGGCCGTGAGACTAAGCCCATAGATTTTGTAGCTTATCCCCAAGTCGTGTCGACTCTCAACTAGAACAGACAAGTCTAACTCAGAGCAATTTTGTTTGATCACACAACCGAAAAAGCCACAACACATGTTATGCACAAGTGGGATGACAAGCCAGAGTGGAAGTCGTCTTGCCCAAGACGTTCATACCTCTGTAGTCATGTTGAAAAACCGTATACGGATCGTTTCTATGGATGAGACGGAAGTTTTGTCATATAATCATGTTGAATGATTACATAAACCGAAGGAGTATACAAACGATTAAGCTCTGGGGGAGGTCGGACAGAACCTCCCCTCTCAACACATTGATCTGAGAAGACACTGGACAGAAACTTACAATCAAATACAAAGACGAATCTATTTATACTTGTTCATAAAGTCCGAACTCGGCACCTCCGAACTCTGTCCGAACTCCCTCCGAACTTGGAGTTCGGCCATCAAGGTTTGGCCAACTCCGAACCTAGAGTTCGGCTGAGGTTCGGACCTCAGTTCATGTCTTTGACAAATCAGTCTGTTTGACAATTCGAACAGTAACGGCCACACAAGGTTCATGCATCAACAAATTCCCCCTTGGACGTTACTGTCGAATCCAGACATTCATCTTCAAGCAATCTTCAGTCAGCTTGCTGCAGACACCTCTATCTTTAGCAAACTCCCCTTGACCGAATCATCAGGTATGCAGGAAACAATTCGAATCTTGTACAATATCCACAACCAATAAAATTCCCCCTAGCTTCAAGCACAACCATCCAATTGGAACCGGCATGTATGATAATGGTTCACTTCATAAGTTGTATCCGGAAATTGTAAAGACACCCGAACATCACTGCATCTTGATAATAATCTTCAATCTTCACCGAATTGTAACACATTCTGATCTTTATGAAAACAGACACGATCAGCATCTTCAATCACGAAAATTCCCCCTCAGCATCAAATCCATCCCAATATATTACTCCGGTAAACGTATATCTCGTTGCAGACTGGAATCTGACCAAGTCTTTCGACAACTCAAGAAAGTATCGGGCATATGACAGAAAGTTCCAAACCATAATTGAAAACTTTGACATATCGATTCGCAAGAACATCAGAATATACCACATTTCCATAAAGATCAAAAACCACCATCATCCCTGAACTGATTGCTTTTGAATATTCACTTTTCAATTATGAAACTTTGAAAGTTTTTAGGGTCCCCAATTTCCCCCTAAACAAGTGACATATTCAAATCTTCAATTTCTTATGATTCCAACCCCGCATTCTTGTAGTGGAATGATAAACTCAAGTGGCCTGCAACGGAATCTTTAATCTCATTTAATCTTCAGTTTGTGTAGAATGATAATCTCCGACAAACGTTCCCAAGTAATCATAACCATGTCTCCGAATCTCTGTCCATCATCAGAAACACGTATTCTTGAATCTCTGTCCATCATCAAGAACCATGACTACCCACAAACACATTTCT
>JBCNJP010013889.1:0-11726 GCA_039602395.1 Deinandra increscens subsp. villosa
GCTAGATTAGTGTTTATGATTGGGCTCTTTCATGTTTATGATTGGCCTTGTAATTGTATGAGGTGGTATACGATTTCTTTAAGCTTTTCAAATACACTTTCAAGTTTACGATTTCTTGTGTTGTTATTGTTTACGATCAGCTTCCCAAGTAAGAGAGTTATCATTCAAGATTCAATCTTTATCTTAGATTGAATCTATTTCTTCTACTTGTTTCTTGAATCAAGCTTATACGAGGATTCCGCACTCGTATTTGTCTAGATATCGTGTTGTTTGGTTGATTTCGGACCTACAGCTGGGTCGGCGGTTCTCAGGTAGGGCTGCGAGGGAGGACGAGCTGGGTTGGGCCGCTAGGCGCCGGGTCCTCGAGTTGGGCCGCGAGGCGCCGGGTTCGGCCCAAGGCCATCCGGGCCGCGGGTAGAGTTTCAGTTCGGATTGAACAGTCGGTTAGTCGAGTTTGAATCATCAGGTTAAGTTTCGGGTTTATCCGGGTCGTTTCGGGCTTATTGGGCCTAACCGGGCCCAATAGGGTTAACGGATTCTCGTTTGGTTAAGTCTTGACAACGTAACATTTTCGATCACATTTTAAGTTCATAAAATGTTTTAACAGTTTATATTGGTTTTGATAAAATATAAAATAGTCAAATTTTATATTTAATTTCTTGTTATTAAAGTTCCACATTTAAAATATGAAATCTTTCGTATTTTACGGGTATACAAACGCTGGGATTTAATCAGTTAATCATTTAGCTAAACACAGTTAATCATGCAGTTAAAACGGTAAATCACATAATTAACACATAATAAATATTCAATCTAGAAAGTCAACGGAGAGAGGTTTGACCTGATTTTTGACGAGGTGTCACATTCTCCCCCAGTTAGAAGAATTTCGTCCCGAAATTCAGTTCTGGTTACTGGTAGATGCGACGTTCTCAAACAGACGTGGATACTTTCGACGCATTTGATCCTCGCGTTCCCAAGTGTACTCAGGTCCTCGCCTAGAGTTCCATCGTACTTTGATTATGGGAATGCGGCTATGCTTCAGCTTTTTGATTTCTCGGTCGAGTATCTCAACAGGTTCCTCAATAAAGTGCAGGGTCTCGTCCACTTGAATTTCATCAAGAGGGACGATGAGCGTTTCATCAGATAGACATTTCTTAAGATTACAAACGTGAAAGACATTGTGAACGCTGCTTAGCTCGGCAGGCAGATGTAGACGGTAAGCTACTGGTCCGATGGTTTCGGTGATTTCAAAGGGACCAATGTAACGAGGGTTGAGCTTTCCTCGTTTGCCGAACCTGATGACACCTTTCCAAGGTGACACCTTTAGCATGACGCGATCACCCTTTTTGAAAGACAAGGGTTTGCGACGATTGTCGGCGTAACTCTTTTGTCTGTCTCTGGCAGCTTTCAGACGGTCACGGACCTGGAAGATTTTCTCAGTCGTTTCGAAGATTAACTCGGGACCAGTTAACTGACTGTCTCCAATCTCAGTCCAGCAGAGTGGGGATCTACACTTTCTTCCATAAAGTGCTTCAAATGGTGCGGCTTTAATGCTGGTGTGATAGCTGTTGTTATACGAGAATTCGGCAAGAGGGAGGTGCTCGTCCCACTTGGGTCCGAAATCTATCACACACGCTCTCAGCATATCTTCGAGTGTCTGAATAGTTCTCTCACTTTGGCCATCTGTCTGTGGATGGTAGGCAGTACTCATATCGAGGCGAGTACCCAAAGATTTCTGTAGAGATTTCCAAAAGTTTGCGGTGAACCGACTATCTCGATCGGATATGATGGATTTGGGCACACCGTGGCGCGAGACGATTTCCTTTATATAAAGCTTGGCTCGCCTATCCATCTTATCCTTCTCATTGACCGGTAAGAAGTGTGCCGATTTTGTCAATCGATCAACTATCACCCAGATAGCGTCATATCCAGATCTAGATTTAGGCAATTTCGTGATAAAGTCCATGGATATTTCTTCCCATTTCCATTCAGGGATTACCGGCTGAGTCAACAATCCAGAAGGTTTCTGGTATTCGGCTTTGACCTTCGAACATGTTAAGCATTTGCCGACATAGGTGGCTATCTCGGCTTTCATGTTAGGCCACCAGAATTGTTTCTTCAGACCGTGGTACATCTTGTCCGATCCGGGATGAATGGAATATCTCGACTTGTGAGCCTCATCGAATATTAATTGCCTTAACCCTCCATAGACAGGTACCCATAGCCTGTCCATGAAGTTCTTGGTTCCATCAGGCTTCTCTTCCAGTTGCTTCTCCATTCCACGTAAACCTTCTCCAGTTAGGTTTTCCGGTTTGAGGGCTTCAATCTGAGCGTCACGCACTTGTGATGAGAGATTTGAGTGTATGGTCATGCTTAAAGCTCGTACACGAAGTGGTTTGACGCGCTCTTTCCTGCTTAAGGCGTCAGCTACAACGTTAGCCTTGCCCGGGTGATAACGAATCTCGCATTCGTAATCATTTAGCAGTTCCACCCATCGGCGTTGTCTCATATTCAATTCCTTCTGATTGAAAATGTGCTGGAGGCTTTTGTGATCAGTGAATATGGTGCACTGAGTACCATAAAGATAGTGCCTCCAGATCTTGAGAGCAAAGACAACGGCTCCGAGTTCCAAATCATGGGTCGTATAATTCTTCTCGTGAATCTTCAGTTGTCGTGATGCGTAGGCGATGACTTTCTCTCGTTGCATCAATACACAACCTAGACCTTGATGCGAAGCATCGCAGTAAACAACGAAGTCTTCGATCCCATCGGGTAGTGATAGAATCGGGGCATCACATAGCTTTTGCTTCAGTAACTGGAATGCTGCTTCAGTCTTGGCATCCCATATGAACTTCTTATCCTTTTGGGTCAGAGCGGTCAGTGGCTGGGCTATCTTTGAGAAGTTTTTGATAAATCGACGATAATAGCCAGCGAGACCCAAGAATTGTCGAATCTCGGTTGGAGTCGTAGGCGTACTCCAATCCTTGATTGCTTCAATTTTTGTGGGATCCACGTGAATACCTCGATCGTTGATCACATGACCCAAAAAGTGTACCTCGCGAATCCAAAAGTCGCACTTGGAAAATTTCGCGTAAAGTTCTTCCTTCTTCAACAATTCCAGGATAAGTCTCAGATGTTGTTCGTGTTCTTCCTTACTACGGGAGTAGATAAGTATGTCGTCAATGAACACGATAACAAATTTATCCAGGTATGGTTTGCATACGCGGTTCATTAAATCCATGAACACAGCTGGTGCGTTTGTCAAACCAAATGGCATCACGAGGAACTCATAATGGCCATAGCGTGTTCTGAACGCTGTCTTCGAAACATCTTCATCTCTAACCCTGAGTTGATGGTATCCTGATCTTAGATCAATCTTGGAGTAGAAGCTTGATCCTTGAAGTTGATCAAATAGGTCGTCGATCCTAGGAAGCGGGTAACGGTTCTTCACGGTCAGCTTGTTCAGTTCCCGGTAGTCAATGCACATTCGAAATGTTCCGTCTTTCTTCTTGACAAATAGCACGGGTGCTTGTAAAACCACGAGACGATCTTACTACTGCATGATTCGGTAATCAGAGAATGAACACGATGTAAATAAAGCTTTGCTTTATTGATTCACTTAGAGAATACAAGCTAGAGAGAGAAACACCCTGAGTTACACACAGTTAAGAGATATGAAAAATGACAGAACTCCTAAACACTCTCTCTAACAAGCTATTTATAGTCACTTAGTAACAGGCCAGCGTACCACCTGCGGACCATCTGGTCCGCCCGGACCATCTGGTCCGGCGGTGCATGTGATACGGCCAGTGACTATATCACTCACACAGATGCTCTAGATTAGATACAATACACGAGACACACGCTAGCATAGGAATATGCTCTAACAAACTCCCCCTTAACGTGTAGTGTATCTATATTCTAACTAAACTTCAGTCTTCAATCTTCAACAATGCTGCATCCGATCTTTAACTTGAAATCTTGTCAGAATTAGAGCTTGCATGGCTGGATCAATCTTGAAATAAATCTTTGAACTTCAAGATCCACTTGTGAAAGATATAACATACTCCCCCTTTCACCATGCTTGAGTTGTCTCACTCAGATAACCTGCAATTTCAGAAGACAGAAACGCGGCTTTCCTTTTTCTTTTGAAAATTAATTTAATCTTGGCGCAAAACTTCTCTTCGAGAATCCAAGATATAGTTTTGAAATTTTGAATTTTGTATCACGTATCGATCGGTCGAAAACAAATAAGAAATAAAATCTTTTTGGCTTTTTGAAACTTTATACTCAAAACACACCTAAAATCTTTTTGGATTTTTCAAATATGAAACATAAATGCAATACAGAAATGAAATACTGAATCACACACTATTTTTGTATTTTGCGAGAAAGATCACAACTTGGGATCATATTGGTCATAACATGCTGAACTACACTTCAATTTCAATTACTTCAGCACATAAGTCATGTCGATTACCGGTATAATTTGTCCATCTTAAACTCAGGCACAATCATACTCATAACATCTGGATATGTTATTGTATTGATTAGATTTGCGTTGACCAGTGTACCCCACACTATCAGACATACTCAGATATGTTTTTGCTTTTTATATCACACTTTGTGATTTCATTTGTGATTTAATCACATAATGATTGTATTCATGATTCAGTCAACTGTGTTCCATGCAAAAAGAAATAAGAACGTTAAATCGTCTACCTTAAGGTCGATCTTTCGATACGCAGATAAGGCCTCGGATTTAACAAAATAAGAAAATAAAACAAGTTGAAATTGTATAACCCAACAACAATCAGGTCGGTACTCCCGTACACGCAGAGAAAGTCCGATGAGTTATACGAAACACCAAAGAAAATAAAGCAGAACGTCAAACGAACAACAATCAGGTCGGTCTTTCGACACGCAGAGAAAGTCCGATCGTTTGACAAAATAAAGAAAATCAAACAAGTTTAAATCTTTGCAAAATGAACACATGTATACACAGTGACTTCTCATTTTCTTTTTCACATATCTTTTCTTGATATATCATGAGATATGCATCAAGATGTTGTCCACTTGGTCAAGCATTAGTATTTAGTGTGTTATCACATCTGAATACTTTCTGATTTAATGCCGAGCCTACCAAGTACATCAAACAATGATCTTATGGCTTTTTCATCTATTTTATCCATGAGTCAGACACGTAAGCCAATGTACCATCATTTCCCAAATATGTTGGATACAATTTCTCATTTTTCCAATGTTTTTTGTATTTTCCTGTTTTTCAATGTTTTTGTATTTTTCCATTTTCTCCCCCTTAAAATGAAAACTCTATTTTTGGATTTTCATTTTAACAAAAACAAAAACACAAAGACACTATTTTTGGTTTTTCAATTTTCTCTCCCTAAACTACAAACAAAAAGCATGAAAGAAAGAAAATTGACCAATCGATACTGATACCTGTTCAGTTTAAGCTTTCAGAAAAACTTTCAGTTTAGAAATATGAAGCATTCAATTTAAGTTAATAACGCAGAATACTCCTCCATCAGCAACTTTGCAATCACCAACGGGTCTTCTAGGAATACCTGCACACTGGTTATAAATGATTAGTACTCAAATGACCCGAAGCACACAGCTTCTGGTCGACCAGTGTCTTCCACAAAATCAGTTGCAGCTTTGCTGACCACCTTAGGTCGCCACTGCATTTTGACCTTTTCTGTTTTTACTGAAACATCATCCTGTGATGAACCTTCAACACTTGAATCAAATTTAAAAAATTGTTTCTTTTTAGACTTAGTGTTAGACGGTGTGGACTCAGTAAAAATTCTGCCTGATTCATCGATAAATGTGGCAGATTTGTTTGAAAATGATCTTTTACCAGTTTCAGGACAATCTTTTACCATGTGACCCTTTCGGCGACACTGATAGCACAAACGATATGATCGTTGAGATTGTGATTTGCCCTGAACTGATGAACACCTCTCAACGGGCTCAGAATTATCAGAAATATCATCAAAAATTTGAAATCGATTAGAATGTACCCATTTAGAAGTAGGACTTCGAGGTGTGGAATTTGATCCAGATGAAGACGAAACTTTCACTGTTTGAACTTCACCAGAAGAACTTGTAGATGAAGCCTTCTTTTGGATCTTTCCACCGAACCCCTTTTCCATTGTAGACATGAAGACTTGAGCCAAATAATAAATTTGTTCCAAGCTTGTGTCTTTCTTGACTTTTAGAGCTTTCGTGGGCATATTTTTCTTGATATTCTTTGCACCCTTCTTACCATCACTACCCAAACCACAACGTTTGTAACCCGGTAGCTTAGTTAAATCAACTTCAGAACACGAAGGACCCGCTTTAGCAGCTTGATTAAACGAAGCTTTAATATCCTTTAGTTTGTTAGCTTCAACCAACTTAGCAGCAAACTTTTCTTCATGCAACTGCTTTTCATCCTTCTCCACTTGATTTCCAACAGAACCAACTCCCTTTTCTGAAATAAAACCACCTGAAACAAACTTTGTTGGGAAATTATCAACCAAACTCTCCACCTGTTCCACTTTCATCTTTGATTTCTGTGATTTCTTCAAGTCAGACTTCTTTGCAACAAATTCAGAATAATCACCAGTTAGAGCTGAAATTTGAATGTCAGCAAGGACATCAGATTCAATAACCGGATGCGGAATCTGATTATACTCCTCGCTTCCAAAAACCTTTTTGAAATTCTCGTCTTTGCACAAGTAACTGGTAAAAGAATGTGAATTCTTCAAATTATTCAACTGCCTCTTAAGATCCAACACCTCAACATTCAAATCAGATATTTTCTTTTGAGCTTCACCCAATGCTTTTTCAGAATCAATTAATTGCTCTGAAGCTGTATTAAACCGAAACTTTTCCTGTCGCATCTGATCATGGGCATCACACACTTCTTGAGTAATTTTCTTGACACGGCCTTCATGAATCTCAATATTTCGTTTCAACAACTGATTGTCATGTGTCAAAGTTGTGACTTTATCAAGTAATTTTGAATGTTCCATTTGACGGTCATTTTCCTTAGCAGTAACTTCATCAAACTCTTTCTTGAAGATCATCATAAGCTTTCTTCAGCGAATCTACTCTTGCAGTTGATTTCTCAAACAAATTATCAAAATCATTAATCGCATCTTTTGCTTCACTTTCCCATTTCTCAACATTTTTAACCAACTCTTCATTCTCACTTTGCAACTTCAAAATTTGTTCTTTATCGGCACTAATGAACTCATTCAATTTATCTTGAACTGCCATCAACTCTTCCTTCAAAACATTCTTTTCGGCGATTAATTTCTCATTTATCTTGCAAATCTCATCAGAATTTTCAACTTTCTTCTTGAAACTTTCTAATTCTGTTTCCTTCAGTGTTCTCTCAACCAATAACCCTTCCTTTTCTTGAACCAATTCACGAATTTTCCTATCCTTTGCAGCACAAAATTCACAAGTTGACTCATACCCACTAACTTCAGAATCACTTGTTTCAGATGTAATGATCTCAGACATATACCCACTCGATTCAACTTCGACATTTGCCATTAAAGCCACAGGTTGGCCGTTGATATAACAAAATTCGTCTGAGTCGGCACACGTATCTTGAATAGCAGTCAAAGCAATAGGTGATTTGTCAAATTGTTTTGACCATTCATCAAATTCTTTATCTGCTTGAGCTTGAGCCATCATAGCTTTTGCGTCATTCTTATCAGATTTACTTTTATCAGATGATGATTGAGAACACTCACGAGCAAAATGTCCAACCTTGGAACAATTGTAACACTTTACTTTAGATTTATCCAAACCCAGTTTTCTATTTCCTGGAACAAAAGAATTCTTTCCATGTTTCTTGATAAATCGTCTTCCTTTTTCAACCATCATTGCAAATTGCCAATGCAGATCTAATTCAGCTAATTGATCATCATCCAGCTGTTCTAACTCAGTTCCACTTAAACTAGCATCACTAACTTGACCAAAAATCGATCCAGACGATGAAGATATAAAAGCAGATAATAATGCAGCCAATTCTTCAGTTGATTGAGCAGGATGCGAATTAGTTGTTGATCTATCAGGAATGGTAAAACGACACCCTGAAGAATAACCAGAATTTTCAGAATGCCCAGCAAGAAAAGCTGTTACCGGCGGATTACTGCTTGAAATAGACATGTGACTTTGCCTTAGCATGAACGGTAGCATTATTTTCTCCAAAGTACAATTCAGGATTTTGAACTGTAGGATGTGCAGATTTCTTCACCAGTAATTCCATCTCACGAGCTTGTAATTTGCTAGTTATTTGATTGAAATGTCCAATTTGAATAATTTGGATCATTTGTCAACATCATCACATAATTTTCCCATTGTTCTGGTAAAGCTTCCAGAATTTTCTCTTTCAATTCATCACTATCTTTCTTGACTCCTACAACATCAAGTTCATTTATCAAATGGGAAAACCGAGCAATCAAATCTGGAATTTTCTCATTCTCGCAGTGCCTGAAATTATCAAACTCTTTCTTCAAAACTTTCTTTCGAGTATTTTTGTATTGATCATTACCCGTACATCTCTCTTCAATAGCATCCCACAACTCCTTAGCCGTTGTATATTGCTTAAATTGATGCATTAGATCTTTTGGTAAGGCCATTGTAAGATAACTATATGTTTTCTTTTCTCGAGAAAACAATTTCCGTTCATCAGCATCGAAACTACTAATCATCTTTGGTTTGTTGGGACTTATCATCGGATATTCATATTCTTTCTCAATTGGAATCCAACTCTCAATATCTTGCGAATAAATGTAAGATTCAAACCGACTTCTCCAATTGTGATAATCTTCAAGCCTTAGCAATTTAGGAACTTTTTGAGTTGTTCCTATCTCATTATCATAGTTCAACATGGCTTGCATTGATGTTTGAGCAGCAGTCATTGCATAGAAATCACTCATTTTGATGTTAAATCTAAAACTCCAAAACTTTGAACTCAAAAACGAGGGTCTTCCAAGCGGATTTTGGGGGTCAAACTGGGGGGTACAGACCTTTCAGGTTAGTACACGTCTAGATCTCGGAAAGACGAACGTTTTGACTGGTATTGGGTTCCGTAACTCCAAACGGTTTGCAAGTTACGTCAGTTTTAGTGAAGATATGTTTTCTGCCAGCGGACCAACAATTCCAGCGGATCAAAATACTACCAGCGGACCAGTTCCGGATCAAATTAACGAGGCGGATCAGATTTGTACTAGCGGACCAGATTCCGGATCAGATTTCGTTCCGGCGGACCAGATTTCATTCGGCGGATCAGATTTTGGTACGGCGGATCAAAACTGGTACGGCGGACCAGATTTTCAGCGGATCACACTGGTACGCTGTAACTGCCGCGGATCAGACTGATGAAGATTGCCGGGGCGGATCAAACGGCGGACCAAATGTTCATCCGAGCGGACCAGATGCAATTCGAAGCTAAAATCGACTGATTTTCACGAATTCGACGTTTTCGAAGCTAAAAATTTGGTTCAAATATGATGCGAAAACACTCCAGAAACACTCAGAAATCATTTTTCATCACAGAAACACTCGGAATTGCGAAGAATTTGATGAAAAACGATAGAAAACCCAAACTTTCTCTCTCTAGAATTTCGAAAACTTACCAAATCACAGCAGTAG
Organism: Deinandra increscens subsp. villosa; assembly: GCA_039602395.1. Lineage (NCBI taxonomy): Eukaryota > Viridiplantae > Streptophyta > Magnoliopsida > Asterales > Asteraceae > Deinandra > Deinandra increscens. The sequence continues at coordinate 9,676 of JBCNJP010013889.1, forward strand.
AGCAACCTGGAATGCTCTGATACCACTTGTAAAACCACGAGACGATCTTACTACTGCATGATTCGGTAATCGGAGAATGAACACGATGTAAATAAAGCTTTGCTTTATTGATTCACTTAGAGAATACAAGCTAGAGAGAGAAACACCCTCAGTTTACACACAGTTAAGAGATATGAAAAATGACAGAACTCCTAAACACTCTCTCTAACAAGCTATTTATAGTCACTTAGTAACAGGCCAGCGTACCACCTGCGGACCATCTGGTCCGCCCGGACCATCTGGTCCGGCGGTGCATATGGTACGGCCAGTGACTATATCACTCACACAGATGCTCTAGATTAGATACAATACACGAGACACACGCTAGCATAGGAATATGCTCTAACAAAGCTCCCCATGGAGAGTGGCTTGGACGGATGAAGCCCTTATCTAGCAATTCTTGTAATTGGCTAGATAACTCCTGCATTTTAGAAGGTGCCAGACGGTACAGAGATCTGGCTACCGGGGCGGCACCGGGTGCTAAGTCGATGCGAAACTCTACTTGTCGTGTCGGAGGTAAACCTAGCAAGTCTTGGGAAAGATAACCGGGTATTCGCGAACAACGGGAACATCTACTATACGCTTCTCCTTCGATTTCTTCTCAGTTACGTGTGCTAGGATTGGCATGACATCCTTTACGAAGGAATTTCCGTGCCTTCATACTAGATATGAGATTTAGTTTGGTTCCACTCTTTTCGCCTTGCACGTTTAGAGTGTTGCCATCTGCAAGTGGCATCCTAACTATTTTCTCATGGCACATAATTTCCGCATGGTTCTTTGATAACCAGTCCATGCCAATGATAACATCAAAACTTCCTAATTCAACGGGCATCAAATCAATGCTGAAGGAATGGTCGGAGAGTTCTAGCGAGCAATTTTGATAGATTATACCAGTTTCTACTAATTCTCCGTTTGCTAATTCTACTGTGAACTTAGTGTCTAAGGCAACAGGGGTAATTTCAAGTAATTGGCCAAATTCGGTAGACACGAAGCTTCTATCAGCACCAGTATCGAATAAAACGGAAGCATAATGATTATTTAGTAGAAACGTACCCGTCACCGTGTTGGGGTCACGGCGAGCGTCTCCGGCATTGATCACAAAGGCTCTTCCTCTAGCCTGATTAGCATCCTGGTTTCTTGCCTTCGGGCAGTCCTTCTTGAAGTGTCCGGTAGCTCCGCAACCGTAACAGGTGCGCTTCGGACAGTCTCGTGCTACGTGCCCTTTCATCTTGCAGATGTTGCAGAAGACGTTTCCACAATCGAGAGTGTGGTGGAGGTTGCATTTGTTGCACAGAGGTGCTCCACCGGTGTATCCAGTCTTTCGGACAACATGAGTAGGGGTAGTGGCAGCGTAGACCTTCACTGGATCAACTTCTTTGGCAGGGGTCCTCTTATCACGATTTTTCCAGAATCCTCGTTTTCGTTTGTTATCAGGCTTCTTGCTTAAGGAGGGAGTGGTACTAGCTTTAGGGGTCTTGCTCTTCGGACTGTTTCTTGCTAAGGTTCACACCTTGACGGTTAGCTTCAGGGGTCTTGCTCCAGAACTCAGCTTCGAGTTTCTGAAGCTCTTCTCTAGGACAATACTCATCGCGAAGCAGTTGTTTGAGTTCGTCCCATGTCATGGCGTAAGCCAAATCAGTTCCCATAGCATCAGCATGGGAGTTCCACCAAGTCAGTGCGCTATCAGTCAGTGCGCATGTGGAATACTTGACCATGTACTGCTCAGGGCAGTTGCTTATGCGGAAGACGGACTCCATTTTCTCAAACCAGCGAACTAAACCAACAACGCCTTCAGAACCCTTGAAATTCGAGGGTTTGCAGTTCATAAAGTCTTTGTATGGACATTCACGGGGGCCTGCAATTGTTAGGTCGAAACGTTGAATACAATTTAGGAAAATTGTAGTCTAGTGTTTTTCTAACATTGGTTAATTCGTACTTACCACGTGCCCCATTGTCGTTCTGACGTTGGGTTTCAGCGGTGTTGGTCCGAGATCAACAACCGTTCACAATAT
>JBCNJP010013890.1:0-11726 GCA_039602395.1 Deinandra increscens subsp. villosa
TGTGACAACCCGTAAGTTTCCTAAGTCAAATCATATAATAATACGTGTAATTACCTGTTTCTGTGTGCATAAATCTGTGTTTTAGTTAACGTAGATAACGTATTATGCAACTACCCGTTAGTCTTGGCGTAACCCTAAATTAATATTTCGACGATCGACCTTAAAAACAAGGATATTATATATACTTATCCGATGGAATTTCAACAATAAGAAATATTCACCACAACGTAGGTGGTTTAATATAAAAAGAATTTTTATATTAACTTGTCACTTTTGTAGTATTTCAATTTCATGCAAAGTTCGTAACGTTACTTCGATGTAAAAATATCCAATAAACGCTTAAGTTTATTTATTTAATTATCAACTACGTCAAGTTATAAACTCCTTAAATGTTTAGTACTTTTATAACGAAAAACCATTAGGTTTTTATATAAACATTTAACGTCAACGTTTTTCACCATTTAACACCAACTATATTTAAACAAGACTTGTATCCGTTATTTTTCCCAACTATGATTTATTATCCTCCATGCATAATCATTTCCATGCATGATCAAACTCAATTGCCACCTTTGATCATATTGTCTTTCGTGATCAAAACCCGACACCGACAATTTGTAACCAACATTAGTAGTAACCTATCACCATTACACTAATCCACTACTAATCTCCTACTAATTAAGCCATGCACTATTCACGTGTACTTTACTAGACAACATCACCACATTAGCCACCCTAAACCCTTACATCTTACAACCTACTTGTACTAGAAGATTCTAGTTGACTTTCCTCCTCCTCCCTCCTTGCTCCATGAACCGCCCCCCCCCCCCCCCTTGGCCTCTCCCTCCCTCACGGTCTTGAGCACAAAACCGCCACCACCACCTTTCCACTTTAAACCAAACCCCTTTACTTGTTTTCCTTTCTTTTCTATGCAATCATATATATACGAACTTAAAAGTAGGAAACCCTAGAACTACTTCATTTGCTCCCACCACACAAAACACACACTCTTTTACTCTCTCCCTCTCCCAACCGTCGCACCTCTCTCTCTCTACTCTCTCTTAGCTTTTCTTCAACAAACCTCAAGAACACTTGAAGATCAAAGCTACTAGGAACAACAAGGAAGCAAGATCTACTATCCTTCATCCATCTCCACGTTTCCTACAAGTTAGTAGACATCATTTTCTTAGTTTTTCTCTAGTTATTCATGTTAACTAGTCTTATTCTCCATCTAGAACTCCAACCACAAGTCTTGGTTTAAAAATGGTAACTTTTGACATGCATTTTCTTCTATGTTTCTAGTAACCTAAAACTTTGTTTAAGTTCATGTTAGATCTAGTATACCATGTGTTTCTACTAGTGATTTCATGTATTTTGAACCCCTCGTATGCTACATTATATAGATCCATAGAAAAACAAGTGTTATGATGCTAGTATGTGTACATTATGCCTTGGTTTTATGAACAAACCACTAGATCCGAAATTTGTGACTCTTGGAACCCTAGGTCCGAAATTTTTAACATGTTAGAAGGTTGTGGATAGCACCATACGACTTATTGATATGTTTGGACGGCTAAATCTATAAAAATAACCCACCAAAAAGTCCCGGAAACTATGGATTAATTAGGGCCAAATTAGGTCAGAAACTTTGACCCCTCCTAAAGTGATTTTAAAAGATGCTTTTAGTCATAAAAACCCTAGTACAAGATCCCTTGCGAAAATAGCTAAATTTGGGGAAAAACGGGACCAAAAACGGACACTTTACGGGCCCGGAAACCTCGTTTTTGTAAAGGTATACAAATAGATGTAACAACTGATCTTAGACACTTTTAGGGACTTGAGATGACTTATAATAAGTTTACAAAGTGTTTTGGTAGTTTACAAAACCCTAGAACGAGTCACAGGATCAAAACCGGCTAAAACGGACACATACCGGCAAAACCGACAAAACTAGGAACTTAGACTTTTGAACTTAAATTTTCTGAATTGATATGATTCTATGATGAAAATAAATGTGTATTTATTTGTTTGATCATTGCCTTAGTCATATTTACAAATAACGTGAAATGCGGCTAGAACCGGCAAAAAGCCCGTTTTGACCTTAAACCGTCATTTCTTCCTATAAAAGTCCTTTGAACTCACATGATATTTATTTGGGAAATATAAACTATTTCTAGACTAATTTTTATCATGAAAATAAATAATATTTTATTATCGCGCAGTAAATATTTATTTTCAATAAATATTTTAATTAGGTCAACGATATCGTAGTATATTAACGGGTTACCATAACGCCAAGACTTGACCAACCAAATTGGAGTGACTTAGATGTCAACCCAATTTCTATTTTCTAAGTGTCTTATAACATTGTATAGGACTGCTTACTTGCCTATCGTACTGAATCACTTGCATTCAGGTGAGTTTTCACGGCCCCTTTCTTTTACAGTTTTAATACTTGGGGGAGAATTCATTACACACATAAATCATTTCCTGACAGATAGATTACTTGTTACCATATTGATTACATGAGCTTTTCTAGTCCAAATCATACTGTATCATGCTTGTTCATGTTATGATGAAACCCCACTATTAGTTGAATCCGATTAATTTACAAACAGAAACGATGACTCGTGGATAGATCTATTGGGTTAACGCCCCTACTCTGATTGGTAGCTCCAATCCTGGCTCCGTTTTAATAGTCAGAAGAGTACATACAGTTATATTTGGCCATGCGGTACTGTTGGACATAGTATCATGAGTGGGTAATCAGTTAGTTTCGGTATTCAAGGTTCATGGTAATTTATAAAACAGTATCTAAACAAACTGTCAAACGATGGAATGATTCAATCAAACTTGTTTAATCAAACTTTACATGCATGCTATCTAAACCTGTGAACTCACCAACTTTATGTTGACTCGTTTTAGTATATGAATTCTCAGGTGATTGAACTCTGCTGCATTCAAGACATCATATCATTTAGGACCTGCATTTTCTATTTCTAGAGTCATGGTCAAACCGAGCTGCACTTTTGGAGATTTCATTGCATAATACCTAACGGTGTCATGTTCTCAAATCTTTTTGAAATGTAATTGTTTTATTAACAATTAAGACAAACATGTTTTCACTACTATTTCCGCTGCAACTTTGAATGAAACTCCACCTTTTGAATTAACTTAACTTATTAAACGGCTCTAGTTGTTTAATCATCCAGAGGTCGTTCTATGTAATCTTGACTATGATCCATCTCGCTCGCACCCGACACAATAAATTACGGGGTGTGACAAAAACTTTCAAATCCAAAAAGAGGAAAGCTTTCACTAACACAATCACTGTCACTTCCTCAACCGAATCACTCCCTGTCATTTTTAAAAGATAGAGAAATGTGGTTACTAGGTCTCCTCCACCTAGTACCACCAACATACCCGAAGCTTCTAACCCTGTTCAAGGCAAAAAGCCTAAACGGAAACTGGTTAAATTGGGATTCTCTCTTAGGGATGAACCTTCATTTGAGGGGGAGTCATTAGAAGCAGATATACAATCCCCATCTGAACACTTTTCACCCCTACATCCCCTATCACCTAGGAGTGACAATGCACCCATTCTTGATTCAAATGAGGGTGTTATTAACTCACCAAACTCATTACAAGAGAACATACTGATGAATCAGGACACTGTTGCATTGAACCCCCACTCCTCACCGGAGGTGAATCTCAGGAGACCTGAAGAGATTCATGCAGAAAGGGCTGCTGTTGCCCAAGGATCCCCACTGGATTTTGGTGTCAGCAGTAACATCAATAAGACCCAATCTGCGACAATCTTCTTTGAATCAGCACCTAGAAGTCCTTCATTGGAACCAAGGGTTGTTGAAATAGATGAAGAGAATCCCAGGTGCCAAGAAGCCATGGGTACCACTGCTGATCAATCTAGGATTGATAGCTTGGTTTTGTCTAAGGATACTGGTAAAAGCCCAGTTGAGGATAGTTAAACACTACCCTAATTGACGAAATTGTACCTCTCACTCCAAGCACAGGTTGATCATTTAAATGCAACTGTTGCTCATTTGGTGAAAGCTGATCCTATTGACACTGAAGCAGGTCCTTCAAACCTCTCAGAGAAGCTGATGAAGCTGTTGTTGCTGATGAAGCTGATACTGTCAAATTGGGGGAGAAGATGCCCTCAAGGCCTGTTATAACTGAAATTGAAGAAGTTCAGAGGATACCGGCTGAAGTTAGAGCCACATCTTGTTCAAAGATTGGTGTTAACCCCTTCACTGTTGAAGAAAGTTGGGTGAATATGAAGTGCAGTCAATTAATTGCCATTTCTCCTTTTGAGGACCCCAACCTCACTGAGCTTGTACAATCATCCATGCTGATTGCTGGTGCTCTCCCTGAGCATATAAACATGATCACAACACTTCTGAAAGATGTTATCTTTCCGGCTGAAAGAGCCAGTGATCAAGTGGTAGGAAACATTGCCTCCACCAGCAAGGCAGCTGTTGATGCTGAAGAAAGCACTGCAACTGTTGCAGTTGCTACTATAACTGAAGGAGGTGATGAAAATCTGATCGGTGAAAATGAAGGTACAGAGGTGTTGGAGATTGCTGATAAAGAACCTGAAGTCACCAAACCACAAGTGGTGGCTGAAGGCTCCAACATCGTCCAAGCGGAAGTCCAAGCGGAAGTTCAGACGGAAGCTCAACTGGTTGTTCAACCGGAAACTCAAACTGCAACCCAGGTGGAAGTTAATGGCCCTGGCAATTCAATCTTTGGTATTGATGGGTCTAATCAGTCACATGTGGATCAACCGGAAGAACAGGGAAGCAATGAAGCTGAAGACATAGCTGCAACACTGATAGCTTTGAGGAGTACCGAACCTGTTCAAACTGAAATTCCAAGAACTATTCAACAGGTGGTTCAAACTCCTGAAGCTGAAGCTATGCTGAAGATGGTGGAAGATGCAAAAAGGGTAGCAGAGGATGAGAGGCTAGCCCAAGAACTTCAGGCGGAACTGGATCTGTATTCTTAGGATGGAGTTATTGAAAGGTTGTTGGAAGAGGCAAAGACTAGCTCCTTCAATTGGAGATTGAAGGACTACAACTTGGAAGAAATGACTGAGGCTGATAGGCAAAGACTGATCTCAATTGCTTCTCAGATGCCTACCAAGCTAGTGAAGACTGATGAAAACTACTTACTGCTGAAAAAGATAAAAAGGGCTCTTGTGATCAAGAAACTGAAAACAGAAGAAGAGATAGCTCAGTTGAAAGTCAGAGAACTTTGCAACCTGATTGATACAATCTTTTATGAGCTCAAAGGAGACATAGCTGCTGTTAATCCAAAGCTTGTGATGCCTGCACCTTCAGAATTTACTTCAGGTACATCATCAAACTTAAATGTTAAACCTGAATTCACTGATGATGCAGATATGCCACCTCCACCTTCTTTCACATATGATCCAAGTCCCATATCTACAACAGTTTCATCACTTCCACAGTCATTTGCCCTTATTCCATACAAACCACCTTCAATTTCCAAGAAGGTTGAAACCAAACTTGCCAACCCAAGATACAGAACTGACAATTTTACCCCTATTGTTCCCCTCAAGAAGAAGCCTCCTCCTACCTTGGATTTTTCTGATATTTTCCCACCTTCTCCACCTTCAAGCCCTGCACCAGAAGCTATTAAACCACCAACACAAACTTCCCTACCTCCTCTCACCATTAAAGAACCTTCTGCCACCATCACCAAACCTACTGAAGTTCAAACTGGCCCTTCTTCATCATCTGCCAAAGGCAAAAGACCTATTGTGCAAGAATCAGCAAATGATTCTGATGAAGAAAGGATGATGAGAAAAAGGAAAATGATGCATGCCAAGAGCAAAAGAGATCAAAAGCAGAGAAGAAAAGCTCCACCCAGAAAGAACATGATTGTGGGTTGGACAGTAGATGAAGCCACTTTTGATTTCACCTTCAATTTGGCAAATGGCACAACTCAGGTGGTAAATGCTCGCAAGGCCACTACATTCCTTACTTTGCTGCAAATGACAGATATCATTCTAAAGCTTAGAGAAATTCTGAGTCCTTCAAGAGCTGAGCATATGTTAAGGCTTCTCATTGAGCCAACTGTGCTGGACTGCGGAATGCTCTACAGAAGCAATTTAGATGGTGACTCAGCAGAAGAAGAAGAAGAAGAGCCTGCAAGTGAGATAAAATTTATCATCTGGGAAGAGGAAGAGAAGCTATTTTATGTTCACAGAGCCGATGGCACCTTCACAGTTCATGAGTCCATTTCTGTTCAAGAAGAATGGAGCGAAATGGACTGGGAATCTTTCAAGTATGTGAAGGTGACCAAAACAAATTCAAAAGAGCTTTCTCAAAACCTGGATGCCAACATCAAAACCACTGACAAGTAGGTTAAGGAGAAGAAGATTTTTGGGTACAAGTCAATTTTTGAAGATAAACATTGGAATTTGACAGCATCAGCTTAGGGGGAGATTGTAAGGAATATTGCGCTTGGAAGATTTCCGGCTGAATGCCAATTTTGTTATGTTCCGGCTGAAGTTGAAGTTGAAGCGGAATTCTCACTTCAAGCGGAACTGGCAGTTCAAGCGGAAAGAAGCAGTTTTGTCCTTTAGCGAATATTCCGGGTGAACTCGATTATCCACCAGATAATGAGTTCAACCGGACTTTTCCTGAGATGTCTTTTCAGCAAGTCCAATCCTGCAAAAGCTTCTCGTATGCTTCTATATCTGATTCAAGCCGCTCTCCTAAAGTAGTATGTTGCTGCAAACACGCAAGATATTCCAATTGTCGATGTTTATTCTTTTGGTAGTTTGTATTTGACTTTATTGTTTACGGTCTAGATTAGATCGCATGAGATCAATGGCTGTTATTGATCTCATCAGCACTATATATAGCTTAGTTAGCTTATAGTTTACACATCACAAATACACGAACTTGTAATAGTGTAGCTTTGAGTTAATGCAAATAGTGCCGAGTATTTGTTACTTCGTTGTTACTATCTTTCTGCAAATCAAGCTTTTACATTATACACAAGAACTAAATCTCGCTTAAGTAAAGTGAAATATAACTTTAATTCCGCAGGGTTATATTTGCAAGTAAAGGGCTTTTGTTTTAGTTTAACTCTAACTAATAACGATCCTACAATGACAATGTTTAACATGAGAAGCTGAAGAGATACAGAGAATAGCTAGGGATCCTCTCACAAAACAAGAGGACACAAGAGCTCTTAAAAAGGTACTTCATATAATTTTTAGGAGAAGACATGAACTCAGTCAATCCTTGTTCTTTGAACACATTGAGAGATGTAAAAATTCGGATTTTTGATTGTATGATTTCATCCGTTTTGTAACCCGAGCAATTATTGATAATCAATAGATGGGTATTGATTGATTTTGTTTTTTATTAATCTAATTTTATGTTATTGGATCCATTATCATGTATATTGATTGATTTAATGTTCGATTTGCCATTATTTCAAATTTTACGTGAACACATCGGTAAATTACGTTCAACCAGGAATTTGATCAATCTGAACATGTACGACCCTTATGTGTAATACTAGTTACACACACAAGTAAATACAAGTGAAGATTGGTGTGAATTCAAGGTCTAGAACGAAAACGGTGAAAGTTCGGTAAATCCCGCGCGATTTTGATTTTAACTGGGAGATCACATTTTTGAGTTTTGTATATCAATTTTATCATGTTTATGAGTCATATGATCACTTACCATGTCATGAGTCATCGCACACTTGATCGGGTCGCAAAACGTTGATGAATTACTCAAAATCGAGAAAAACGACAAAATGACCAAAAATGCATTTTGTACGATATTTTAACAACCATTAATTGTTAGGAGACATACTTTATATCAAATTTACTGGATTGAAGTGGTTAATATGATGGTAATATTAATTTGGAGAAATTGGGCGAAAATGGGGGTCAAAACGGAGCTAGAACGCAAAAATTAGAACGAAAACGGGGCGCGAGCCCAACCCCTATGCTTCGCATATCGCGAAGGGATTTGAGGGGCGGCTCGCGATACGCACACCGACCAAACGTGCTTAACACGTTTTAATCCCTAATTTACGGGTATTTGCGGTATCTAACTCGTTCCAGCCCCCATTCTTCATTCTAATCACCTCCTAAACCCTAAAATGGCTAGTTCCATCCCATATCAAGATCCTTGAAGTTTTAGAGCTCAAAGTTTAGCAATTTTAAGCCTTTTTCGTGTCGGTTTTCACTTTAAAAGGTTAGATTTCTCAAACCCAACCTCCATCTTCTTGGATCTCTCATCCCCCATCATCAAGATCCAATTTTTATGTAACCTTAAACCTAGATCTAGATCGTAGATCATATATCTAGTGATTTTATACAAAAAAAAATTGATTTTTATCAATTTTTATGGATTTTTATGCACTTTTTGTTGAGATCTTGTTACATCTATATTTTTGCTGAAAAATACTTCATTTTTATACATATTTTGCCATGGGAAAACATCCTACTTGATAGATCTAATATTTTTGTGATGAAAAATTGATTTTTATGTTAAAAAGGCCACTTTTTCTTATTTTCTTCCATGGATCTTCATAGAACTAAGTTCTACATAAACATCTTTGTTGGAGCTTGATAAAAAACATGATCTTGATGGTAGATCTAGAGTGTGGGATGAAGAAATCGCTATCATGAATATAGATCTAGGGTTTCATAAAGTGAAAAGATGATTTTTATGTGTTTTTCCTTATTTCTCATGATAGATCTTGATTAGATCATGGAAATGTTAACCTAGGATGTTGTTTTTGGTATGGAATGTGATTTTGGACTTAGATCTAGGATTGTGCCATGCTAAAAATGAAATCTTGGTTGTATAATTATTTAAATTAAGTTAACTAGGATTTTTGGAATTAAAAATAATTCATTTTGTGTAAATCATTGGGTTAACGTTTGAATCATGACTTGGGTTTTTATATGGTGTTTATATACGATTAGAACGGCCTAGAATTAATTTTTGAAGATTAAATATGGTTCGGTTGATTAAATGGGAAATTAATCAAGACTTGAAACGTCGTAAAGTTTTATAGTTAAATAAATATATTATTTGACCTAGATTTAGGTTTGACCATTTGATTACTATAAAATTCTTGTATTGTCATTTAAATAAATCACTAACGAGTCGCGTATCTGATCTAGTCATAAATCACTAACGAGTCGCGTATCCGATCTAGTTTGTCGTGTCATGATCGAGTCATACGATTTATTCATTTAAATTCTTATTTATTTATTTATCTATTTGTCGGTATTTTCTCCACCGCGTTCAATCGTAAAGGTGATCTACGAATTTGATTCGCGCCGCTATTCTTTAGTTTATTCTCGACGCTTTCGCTATCATGTGTGTTTTCATAGCCCCTTTTTACTTAAATGTTTTTGGGGTGCAACATGTATCATTTATCAAATTCTATTTTTGCATGCGTATTCTATGTTCGATGATTACTTGAAACTTGTATGATTGTATTGATTGGTTGGTTGAACGATGAAGGATAAAGGATTGAACAATGGAACAATGAACGTAATTATTAACATTTAACATGTCGGGGTTACAGTAATAGATCTATTGGTCTGACAAGCCCACCTGGTGCCTTGTGATTGGAAGCCTAATTGTCAAGGGTTGGATTACGTTAACTTATCATTTTATCATTAATCATTTTTATTAAACTTGTACACATGCCTTTGAACGTTCTCATTAAACCTATGAATTCTCACCAACTATTTTAGTTGACTTTGTTTATAACATGTTGTAGGTAATGCGGTTTGACTTGGATATCATCACCATAGGGTTGCATCGGCTTTAGAGAGACCTAATTAGATAATGAACTCTTATGCTTAGTTTATGTTTATGTTGATTATCGTATGTTGTGACTTGGATATTATGTTTTCTTTACTTGCTTTGAAATTAGTAATCTTTAAGAATATTGCAACCTAATTTTAATGTTGTGTGCTTCTGGACAATCTTCACGCCCTGACATATTCCGCCATTGGTTGGGGTGTGACAGATTGGTATCAGAGCCACGGCTTTAGGGATATAGGTTATTAGAACTGGTTTGACCTAGACTATTGCCTTAGGTGTCCTGCATGAGTGCCTCATGCGCAATGTGCTTAATTGCTTATTTTATCCAGTAAATTGATTCTTAATTGTTGCCTATTTCAATTGCTTCGTGATCGTTAAGCAACACGCACTTGACCACGAATCACTAAGGATCCCTAGCCGCTTCCTTAGAAAATGGTGCCTTACATACCACTTAGGAAAAATGTGTTTTTCATGATTTTTAAATCTCGTCGGAGTTAGGGTTTTAGTGGTAGACATGTAGTAACTGGAAGGGTGGAAACACTGGTAGTCGGGGTCTCTGTCAAGAAAAGCATTGCGTATAAATCTTATCAACCGTTGGACCCGGACGCTCACCTGGGATGCCCCGATGAGAGTCACTACGTCAAAACTAACCTTTGGCCACGGAAAAAAACCGTGACAAAAGGTGTTTTGTCACGTTTTTTTTTCCATTCCAAACGACACCATAGGTGCCGTGACCATATGTACCCTACGGCCACGTTACAATATCAGTGGCTGAAGCCACCTATAAGCGTGGCTAAAGGGTACCAATATTTGTTGTTGTAATCAAACAATTCTTCAGAAAAGCGTGGCGAAAGGGTTCCAACGGCCACATGTGTTTGGTTAACGTGGCCTTTGGTATTTTATGGTCACGTATATTCGTGTTTTAGCCACATACATTATAAAAATACGTGGCCAAAGGGTTGCTGAAATCATACATTTTGTCACAGTACGAGTGGCCAAAGGGTGGCAACGGCCACGTTAAAATATGAATGGCGTGGCCTTTGGTATTATATGGTCACGTATATTTGTGTTTTAGCCACATATGTTATAAAAAAACGTGGCCAAATGGGTTGCTGAAATTATAATTTTTGTCCCAATACGCGTGGCCAAAGGGTGGCAACCGCCACGTTAAAATATGAATAGCGTGGCCTTTGGTATTATATGGTCACGTATATTTGTGTTTTAGCCACATATGATATGAAAAAACGTGGCCAAATGGGTTGCTGAAATCATAAATTTTGTCCCAATAAGCGTGGCCAAAGGGTGGCAACTGCCACATTAAAATATAAAAAGCGTGGCCTTTGGTATTATATGGTCACGTATATTTGTGTTTTAGCCACATATATTTGGAAAAAAAAAAGTGGCTAAAGGGTAGTTGAAATCAGATATTTTGTCCCAATACGCGTGGCCAAATGGTGGCAACGACCACGTTAAGATATAAAAAGCGTGACCTTTGGTATTATATGGTCACGTATATTTGTGTTTTAGCCACATATAATTGGAAAAAAAAAGTGGCCAAAGGGTAGTTGAAATCAGATAATTTGTCCCAATAAGCGTGGCCAAATGGTGGCAACGGCCACGTTAAAATATAAAAAGTGTGGCCTTTGGTATTATATATATGGTCACATATATTTTCTTAATTACAATTAATTATATATTAATTAATTAGTATAGAGAAACCTTAAAAATCATATATTATAATTAAAAATTAATGTACATACACTAATCATGACGCTGTTCAAAAAGATAACATACGACACTAGCTAATCAAAGTTTAATTTCTATAATAATTAATTATAATTTCTTGTCCATCTAGATCCATCT
>JBCNJP010013891.1:0-11723 GCA_039602395.1 Deinandra increscens subsp. villosa
TGTATAATATTTTGTTATCACAATTATGTTATATGATTCGTAGAAATTATCTCGAAATCTAAATTCAAATTCTATCTCAATCAATTTCGTTATTTAAGTTAAAACCAGACAACTTTAGCAAATCCAAACATGTATTATATTTGTGTGTAATACTAGTCACGCATACAAATAAATACTAGTGAGGTTTCATAAAAAGTTGGAGGTTTATGACAAAAATAATGAAATTTCGATACTTTAAACGATTTCGGTATTAACCGGAAGTCTCGTAAATCATCAAAATCTAAATATTTATACTCCAAGATTATAATTATAATGAAAATATATTTTATAAATTTTTGGGGGTAAAAAGTGTCAATTTACTAAAGTTCAGGGGCTAAAACTACAAAAATGAAACTTCAGGGACTAAAAGTGTAAATCTGCCAAAATCACTTTGGGCGGTACGCCCAAATGTCTAATTTGGGCGGTACGCCCCAAAACGTGCAGACGTGTTTCTAAGCTGTTTACGTGTTTCAACCTCGTTTAACCATCTGATTAGTGTCTTTTCAACCGATTACTCACCTATACTCGTGTCCTAACACAATTCCGTCCCTGTTAGTATATATACAAGCCTCTAGAACTCGAAATCAAGTGTTAATTTCCTAAATCTATCTCTCAAAAACCCTCATTTCGTACTCGGAACTTCACTGCTCGAATTCTCTCAACTCAGGAGCTCCCGAGGTCTAATTTTCTGCAGTCTTACATCATTTGGTACGTAGATCGAACAAAAGCCCTCTATCAATTTCTGTTCATATCGTTGTTTTAATCAAGTTCCAGATTTGCTTAAAAACTAGGGTTCTTGAACTATTTTGTTAAAATTAGAACAACATGTTAGGAATTAGGAGCTGTAATTTTAGGGATCTTCATACGAACACATTACTAAAGAAACCCCTAAGTCAATTTCACAATTGGATCACATTTTTTCGGGTAAAAACGGTGTTATACGACGTTATAATGCTAAAATTTGGCAAAGGATTATGAGTTTGGGTCTCAAACTTTAGGGGATATCTTTGTATACTATCAAGATTAAAACCCTAAATTTTTTATCATTTTTCAAGCACGTTTGATAATATTCGTAAAATTGATAAATACAAATATTTGTTAAAAACAAATATATATATATATATATATATATATATATATATATGATCATAAATTACTATTTGATATTATATGATTATATATATATATATATATATAATTTTAATAAACATTATTATCAATATATACATAAATATATGTATTTCATAAAAATATATTTATATTTAAAAACCAAAACAAATGTATATATATATATATATATACTTAAATTTTATTTATTAAAATATATATATATATATATATATATATATATATATATCAAAATCTATAAACATTCATAGTCTATATTTTATAGAATATCATTTCTATAAAACTATTTAGAACTCGCGCGGACGGGAAGGGTAAACGCCTATACACTGGGTTTCCTGGCATAGGTAAGGATGCCGTATAAATCCCTCGTTGGATCTGTCAGACTTACCTGGGGATTCCTGGAGTGAGTGTTTACTTATAGGAAAACGCGTTTTCATATTATCACTAATCTTTATTTTAATCAACACATATATAGTCTTTTGACATAATAATAATACCTGACACTCTTTAAGAACCCTGTCCAATTGGAACTATATTCTTTGTATTTATTTAGCCTATTTTTGTTAATAGGCTAATCTCAAGGTCTATTATTATCACTCTCAGTGTTATCGTTCATCCTCAATCCGCTCATCATGTGAGTACTCGTAGCCCATCTCTTTTTATTATTTGGGGTGCAACATGTATCCTATATCAAAATCGTTATTCTTTATTCTTGATACAAAACAATGGGATTATATGAGTATTTGTGTGATTCTTGATATGCTTACTTGTGTGAGACTTGATACGTGGAACTTGAGACTTGAGACTTGATAAACTTGAAACTTGATAAACTTGAAACTTTATTCTTACATAAATATTAACAACACCAAGCCTTTGGTTCATTAATAGCTATTGGTTGACAACCCACCTATGATATTGAGACGTAATCTTGTCTTCAAATAGGTGATTGGAACTTGAATTGTCAAGGTTTGTTTTAGGCGTTTATATCTTGCCTCTAATACTTGTTTGTCATATTCTTAATCATACACTTGGCACGTTGATCGCATACTTTATACTTATACTTAATATTAAACCTATGTGTACTCACTAACTCATTGTAGTTGACATATATTTTATACATGTTGCAGGAAATGCTACTTGAGACTTTCGTTGTGTTATCATGTTAGGCTCTGTTGGACCTAGTTAAACTTTATTCATGTTTTGTTTGTTATATGTTTTGTAAAACTACTATGTTTATGGAATAAAATGGCATGATTAAGTATATCGCAACTTAAATTATTTGGTTGTGAGCATCTGGACAATTTATCACGCTCCGACATTTTCCGTCGTCGGTCGGGGTGTGACATCACCCGCTATCAAACTGGCTCACTTAAGCCATGTCAGATCCTTAACCTATCAGCGGTTTCTATTGTCTCTCCTCTTCTGAGAACCACTACTCAGGCCATGTGTGACCCAAATTAGAAGGCTGTCATGGGTTTTGCAATGTCTGCTATCCTCGCTAATGGTACTTGGGAGCTTATTCCACATCCTTCCAATGGAAACATTGTCGGTTGTCGTGGCTTTATAGCCAAAAATTTGATAGTCATGGCTGTTGGGTTTTACACTGGGTATTCGGGTTGCCCATTAAAATTTATTACCGATAAAATTAACGGGCTAAATAATCAAAATTAATTGCGCAACGGAAAATAGTTTTACAACACGAATTAGTAAAACTATAAACGGGATCTGATCACCGTGTACGCATAAATATAAAAAATTAAATAATTGAATATCTAAGCGAGTTAGATATACCTTGGCGGAGTCCGAACAACCGTTTGAGACACCGGGGTTCGACGAACTCGCGCTAGGGTAAGCGGTAACGCCCGACTAGAACCGGCAAGTCAAGTTTTCAACCGACTATGAAGACGGGGCCTCAGGCACCACATGCGCGTTCATCCCATGAACCAGCGGTGGTGGAGGTAACGAAACCATACCAGGAATCATGGCATTCCAACCAAAGGGTTCCGTCATGCATGACGACGAAACCGATGTTACTTCGATTTCGTCCGACACGCGTGGAGGCGGCAGAGCAAGTGGCGCAACGACGGCGGCATAAAGTGGCGCCGAGCAATTGGAACTTTCACCGGATTGGACAGTGCCAGCACGCGTGGGCTCAAACATGGGCCTCGGTGGCGCAGGTAATGCGAGAACCACCTCGCGGTGGTACTCACCGAAAAGGTCGACGACGGTGGTGGCGACCCGTTCCTCGGTGGCGGCGGCTCTAGCGGCGGCGGTTGTAGTCTCGAGTTTCATCGTGGTGGCAATAAGATGAGGATCTCGTTTCACCATTGTGTTAGTCGAAAAAGCGACGAAGGTGGTGGTGGCGCTTGCGTCGAAATCGAGAGAGGAGAGGGGAGGCGACGCAAGGGGAGAGGGGAGGAGAAGGATTTTTTTTGAGATTCGGGTTCTCCTCCCTTAATCTCTCCTTTTAATTATCCTCGTCGGGCTTTTTAGTCAACTTAATCCCAAAACGCGGTCCGTCACTTTAATCCATCTATATTGCTAGTCCGTTAAACCAGTAATGACTAGACAATATCCCGCCGATCTTTCTCGTAAACAATTTTACGATTAAACTGTTTTTCGTTACAATTAATTAAATAAATAACTATTATTTAGTTATTTTAACCGTTTAATTTAATTAATTAATAAGTAATTAATTATTTAGTTCGTTGACTCCGGTATAACTCTTCCGGGTCAAAACCAGGCCGGTTACGCTAAATGTCGGGGCTGGACATTTAATATCCAACAATCTCCCATTTGGACTGATCCCGACACTTTAGCATTGTAGTCAGAGGCACTCTAGCTATGCATGGCTACACCAACCAGGTTCAACACTTTAAGTCGACAGCCAAAGTATATCTGATTGTAAAGCAAGCAGATAGAGGACTTATGGTAATCATTGTCATATGTTCCTTTCTGTTTTAGACATAGATGAATAACGAGACATGAACTGTCATGTATTAGATTCATCGATTATAATCTCGTTCTCCGATCCAAAATGTACCAATCAAACACACAGTAAGTTTGGGTGAGGCCTCACACTTAATTAGTCCTATTGTTGGCAGTTACGCGACAACGTTAGACTACAATCAAAGAACAGTCTGCAGTAAACGCGAGTTCCAGTATACGTCTCAGGTCTAAGGAAACATTATAGCATACCATTAATCAAGCAAGCAAAGCTTTCATGATTGCATTGCTTGATGCGAGTTATGTCCAACGTCATTCTCTAATGAGGTATGTGATTTTGAACGTTAAACGCTTTTAAGGTGCAAAAATCAAAATAGTCATAATTTAGTTTCGTTCCCACGTCTCTAACTGACTACAAACATTTAGAACAATATCGACAATTGTTTAGGGATGATTAAACGTATTAGCATCGAACACAGTTATGAAATTCCATATTGCATTTACCGATGGAATATGAATAGTAAAGATAAATGTTTATATGTTCGTACACCCAAATACTAAATCAAAACATGTCTTTAGCTAATCTAAGCCCTATCGCTTCTCTGTGAAGATCATGAGTCTCGTGAGTCATGGGCTTTGTAAAGGGATCAGCTAACTTTTGATATGTGTCTACTTTGCATATCTTTATTTCATTTCTTTCAACTACTTCTATTATGTAGTGAAATTTCCTCAGAATGTGTTTGCCCTTCTTATGAGACATTGGCTCTTTGGATTGAGCAATAGCGCCTGTGTTATTGCACATCATCTCAATTGGTTGCTTGACGCTTGGAACCACATCGAGATCGGTGATGAACTTCTTCATCCATACTGCTTCCTTGGTAGCTTCTGAGGCGGCTATGTATTCAGATTCAGTAGTGGAATCAACCACTACTGCCTGTTTGGAATTACACCACGAAACAACACCTCCATTGAGGGTGAATACGTATCCGGACTGCGAGCAAGAGTCGTCTCGGTCAGTCTGAAAACTAGCGTCGGTGTAACACTTTACATCGAGCTCATCATTTCCTTCATATACCAAAAACATCTCACTGGTGTTTCTTAAGTATTTCAGGATGTTCTTAACAGCAGTCAAGTGAGCTAGACCAGGACTCTATTGGTATCGACTTGTCACGCTTAACGCAAACGAGACATCCGGTCGAGTCCAGAGCATGGCATACATAATTGAGCCAATAGCAGAAGCAAATGGGATCGAAGCCATTTGGTTGATCTCCTTCTCCGTTTGAGAAGACTGAGATTTGTTCAAGACAACACCCTTTGTCATAGGGACGACTCCTTTCTTGGAGTTGCTCATGTTGAACCGTGCTATAATCTTGTCAATGTATGTACTTTGACTGAGACCCAGAAGCCGCTTCGATCGATCTCTGTGAATCTTAATTCCCAGAATAAAAGTGGCTTCCCCTCGATCCTTTATAGTGAAACAAGATGAAAACCATTTCTTAAGCTCGTTAAGCATGGGGATGTTGTTTCCTATGATCAGTATATCATCCACATACAAGATGAGGAATGATATAGCGCTCCCACTTGCCTTTCTGTAAACACAAGGCTCATCTTCGTTTTGAGCAAAGCCAAACTCCTTGACTTTTTGGTCGAAGCGAAGATTCCACCTTCGAGATGCTTATTTAAGTCCATCAATGGACTTATTCAGCTTGCAAACCCTATTTGGATATCTTGGATCGACAAAACCATCGGGCTGAACCATGTAGACATCCTTAGTGAGTTGTTCGTTCAGAAGTGCGGTTTTGACATCCATTTGCCATATCTCATAGTCATAGTATGCGGCTATGGCAAGCAATATCCTGATCGATTTGATCATGGCCACGGGCGAGAAGGTTTCTTCATAGTCAATACATTGGGTATGAGTGAAACCCTTCGCAACAAACCGTGCCTTGTAGGTTTGGACATTTCCATGAATGTCAGTTTTTCTTTTAAGATCCACTTGCTCCCTACTGCCCGAGAACGGGGGGTAGCTCAATCAAGTCCCATTCTTGATTATCACGCATGGATTGTATCTCGGCGTTCATGGCTTCAAGCCATTTGTCAGATTCAAGATCTGACACAGCAGCTTTGTAATTTGTAGGTTCGTTATCAGAATGAGCTACTAAGAGGACATCGGAAGCTTCTAGATGACCGGGGTATCTATCAGGTTCCATATGTGTCATTTCGCTCATGCGAACGCTTGTGTTTTGGTTTGATTGTGCGACAACCATTTGTCGGTCAGACACACCGACCGTCTCAAGGTTTTGTGTCTCTCGAATTTCTTCGAGATCCACTGGATCATTATTCGTTCATCTCTTGAGAAACTCCTTCTCAAGGAACTTTCCCTTCCTTTTGATAGAAACATAGTTTCCATCAGGATGGTAAAAGTAATAGCCGGTATTACAATAGTATCCGATGAAAATCACCTTTTCACCTTGAGGATCGAGCTTGTTGTCAAATTCGCTAGTGACATAAGCTTCGCATCCCCATACCCTAAAGTAAGAAAGATTAGGAGAAGAATTATATCATATCTCATATAGGGTCTTATCCACTTTCTTGGTCGGTGCCAGATTTATTAGGCGAGCGACGGTTAAGAGAGCATAACCCCTAAGGAGTGGGACAAGGTAGTCCTACACATCATCGATCAAACCATGTTCAACAAGGTTCGATTCCTCCTTTCACTAAAACCATTCAACTGTGGTGTACCGGGAGGAGTGGGTTGTGAAATAATTCCACAAGCCTTAAGATGATCGAGGAACTCATTGCTAAGATACTCACCACCTCTATCTGATCGAAGTATTTTAATAGTTCGACTTAGTTTATTTTCTACTTCGTTTTGAAACTCTTGGAACTTGTCAAAAGTTTCGTGTGTGTGTTTCATAAGATAGACATAAGCATACCTGCTGTAGTCATCTATGAAAGACACGAAGTAGCCTACACGATATTTTTTTTAGTCCAAAAGGGTCCACACACATCAATGTGTATTAATCCTAACAAACCTTCAGCCCGTTCATCAACATGGGTGAAGGGTGACTTGGTCAGTTTACCAGATAAGCATGAGTCGCATTCGTCGAAGGAATCTAAATCAGTGGATTCGGGAATCCCTGTAGTTGCGAGCCTTTCTTATGTCATAGTCGATGATGCCATAATGAAGAATCGTTATGAACTTTGTTTCGTTTAGAAACATGATAGAGTTGATCATGCGTTTGAACAATTATCTCATTAGAGTTGATCATGCGTTTAGAAATAAAAGATATCGTTAAAGTAGGTAAAAATGGAATTTCCATCAAACTTGTACTTAAAACCTTGTTCAAATAGGGAAGAGACAGATACAATGTTTCTGAACAATCCAGGAGCATATAAACAGTTAGCTAAAGTAACTAAAAGGCTAGTAGGACATGTAAGAGAATATATGCCGGTAGCCAAAACCAGGACTCTTTTCCCGTCACCAACGATGAGTTCCATTCCGCCTTGCTCTATCTTCGTCCACTTCTCAGGTTCCTCCAAAACATTAACAATGTGGAAACCACATCCAGTATCAAATACCCATGTATTGGAGGAAACACATAAAAGTTGAATAACATTTATTGACATACCTGATGAGGAACCCTTGCCGGAGTTTCTAGTCATCTTGATCATAGCTAGGTAGATGGGGAAGTTACGAGTGGCCTATCTGATTACATTCAAAGCATTGGCGTTCCTGCGGAGGAGGCGCCAATGGTTTCTTGCCCTTGGTCTCTTTAACCTTGTTCTTGGGCTTGGTTATACCTGTATTAGTAACTCTGAGCACAGCCGGTGTGGTCCTGATCTTGACATTTGGAAATAATGTCAGAACCTCATCTAAAGTCTGAGCTGATTAGTTCATCGCATGCATGCGATAGCGCTCGAGTAAACATCTGAGGACTACATCCAAAGCCATCCACTCAGGAATGGAGTAGCCGAGGTCGATCAGTCTGTCGCGATACCCCTTCATCATCATGACATGATCATATACAGAGGAATTAGGCGACATATGGCAGTTCACAAATGTTGAAGTGCTTTACATCGTTCACTTCTATGGCTCGACTCAAATAAATCTTTGAGTTTTCTCATGATCTCATACGCTCCCATGTCGGTAAAGTTATCCAGTGTCATGCTAGATAACATAAGCTCAGTGACTTCCCGAGAGTCATCAGTTGCTTCTGGATTTCCATTCACTAGCGATCGTTTAACAAGTAAGACGGCATGCTCGGGAGGGGTCGGTCAAGAACATACAACTTTCCAAAAAGCCTCAAGATGTTCCTCAGGAGGGTTTGCCATGATAAGAAGTTCGTCTTAGTGAATGGGTCGAGAGATACCATTGAACTTAGAGGACACTGTGTTTTCATTAGCCTTCTGAAATAATGCAAAGTAATTTTAAAAATAGTATTTTCGGTGTAAGGTATTTTCTTATATAAATTGGTAAGATTTATATAATAAGAAAATTGAGAATTCGATTAGCCGATTTTACTTGAGACCGTAAAATGAGCCTCATGAAACTGACAACGGGTGTCAATCACGAAATCTCAGTCGCGATTCTCATTTATGAGGCCGCATAATACAATAGAATATATTTTGCAATACGTTTAGCCTCATTCATGCCCGCTTTGTCTATATACGTTTATAGTGCGGTGTTGAAATACTCCAACACTATAAAAATACATAAAGAAAGCGATAGTAATCCCAAATGGTTAATGTGGCCGGCACGGTGTTGAAATACTCCAATGCCCCCACCCTGGAAAGTACCCTGGGCACCAAGTGTGGTGTTGAAATACTCCAACAGTGGTGCTTTGGTCAATACGTTCCAAGTTTGACTTTATTTTGGATGGCATGAACTATCATTTTTTATTTACCGGATAGGGATATTAAAACCAATTTTAATATATAGTGATCGTTAGACACAAACGATAAACCCTATCTTCACTCGGGACTTTTATTTTAAATCACCTATTTAAATTTCTATGTGTCACGAATTGTCAATTGTGTGTTAACGGCATAATGGCGTGGTCTTGCTCGAGCCATTTAGCAAGACCAATAGGGACATGAAAATAAAAGTAAACAACCACAAGGAAAGCAACTTGGTGCGTTCGTGGATCCGGTTCAGCTCCCACTAGCCTTCAGACTCCTTTTAGCGAGTTTCCGATCTTTGGTCTTGGCTTTTATAAAATTTAAATTTACTAACAACTTGTAAACCTAGCTCTATTTTACAATTTTGAAACCCGAAAACAACGGGTCCACCAAAACCAAACAAAAGATACAATTGAGCCAATAATTGGGCCAATCAGAGATAATAAACGCGCCAAACATACAACCATGTAATTAAAATAAAGGGGTCGTCCGTAACACACAATTAGATAAAACTTGAATTAAACAAGTAATTCCATTCGCAATTTGGAAACGAATCGAAATTGCAAACCACCGGTTATGAAAAAACCGGTTCTAATTTACACGTGGTGATCGTGGCTCTGATACCACTGTTGGGTTTTACAGTGGGTATCCGGATTTCCTGTTAAAATTTATTATCGATAAAATTAACAAGTTAATTAATCAAAATTAATTGCGCCGCGGAAAATAGTTTTACAACGCGAATTAGTAAAACCGTAGACATGATCTGATAGCCGTGTACACGTAAATATAGAAAATTAAATAGTTAAATATCTAAGCGAGTTAGATATACCTTGGCGGAGTCCGAACAACCGTTCGAGACACCGGGGTTTGACGAACTGGCGCTAGGATAAACGGTAACGCCCGACTCGAACCGGCGAGTCAAGTCTTCAACCGACTGTGAAGACAGGCCTCAGGCACCACAGGCACATTCATCTCATGAACCGGCGGTGGTGGCGGTAATGAAACATGCCATGAATCAAGGCATTCCAATCAAAGGGTTCCGCTGTGCATGACGACGAAACCGATGTTACTTTGATTTCGTCCGACACGAGTGGAGGTGGTGGAGTAAGTGGCGCAACGACGGCGACATAGAGTGGCGCCGGCCACTTGGAACTTTCACCGGATTGGACGGTACTGGCACGCGAGGGCTCAAACATGGGCCTCGGTGGCGCAGGTGTCGGCGAATAGGTCGGCGGCGACGGCGGCGCGTGCCGCGACGACGCTGACGGTGGCGGCGGCTGTAGTCTCAAGTTTCATTGTGGCGGAAATAAGACGAGAAACTCGTTTCACCATTGTGATAGTCGGAAAAAACGACGAATGTGATGGTGGTGCTTGCGCTGAAATCGAGAGAGGAGAGGGGTCGGCGACACAAGGGAGAAGGGAAGAGAAGATTTTTTTTGAGATTCGGGCTCTCCTCCCCTAATTTCACCTTTTAATCATCCTCGTCGGGATTTTTAGTCAACTTAAGCTCAGAACGCAGTCCGTCAGTTTAACCCATCTATATTGCTAGTCCGTTAAACCAGTAACGACTAGACAATATCCCGCCGATCTTTCTCATAAATAATTTTACGATTAAACTTTGTTTCGTTACAATTAATTAAATAAATAAATATAATTTATTTATTTTAATTGTTTAATAATTATTTAGTTCGTTGACTCCAGTGTAACTCTTCCGGGTCAAAACCGGGTTGGTTATGTTAAATGTCGGGTCTAGACATCTAATATCCACCAATGGAAATCTACAAAGGTATAAGTGTCATCTCATTTCTCAAGAGTTTTCTCCACAACCGGGGCTTGATTTTGACAAAACGTTTAGTCTGTTTGTCAAACCGACTACTATCCGTACCGTTCTCTCCATTGCTATTTCTCGACACTAGCCGAAATGCCTTTCTTAATGGCGATATGACTGAGCTTTTTCTACATGAAGGAACCCCCTAGATACATTGATCAATGGTCTCCTGGTCATGTCTGTCGGCTTTAAAGAGCTCTTCAAGGCCTAAAACAGGCTCCTTGAGTCTGGTATCAACGCTTTGCTATTTACATCACCTCGCTCGGGTTTGTTAGTAGCAAATCTGATTCCTTCTTCTTTACCTTCTGACAGGGGTACTGAGGTGATTTATCTACTCTTGTAGTTGGACGACATTATTCTGACGGCTTCCTTTTCGCCATTAATATCTTGAGCTGTAAGTCGCATTTCTTCTAAGTTTGCAATGAATAATCTTTGTCCTCTCTCCTTATTCCTTTGCATTGTCGCTACCCGGGACCAGTCTCGTCTGTTTCTCTCTCGAACTACTTTCGCCAAGGACATCCATGCGCGTGTTGATATGAAGACTTTCAATCCGTGCAGCACCTCTACTGACAATAAGGCCAAACTCTCGTTGCATGGTAAACCCGTTGTAGACCACACTATGTATTAGAGTTTAGGTGGTGCCCTTTAGTATCTGACTCTCACTCGTCCTCACATTGCTTTTGCGGTTCATCAAGTGTGTCTTTTCATGCATGATCCTCGTGAACTGCACTTCCATGCCCTAAAACGCATCATGCGTTATTTACAGGGCACTATCTCATTGGGACTTCATTTCCGTCCCTCTTCTGTTGATTGTTTGGTTGTTTACACCGATGTCGACTTGGGGGGGGGGGGGGGGGGTCCTGACACTCATCGCTCGATA
>JBCNJP010013892.1:0-11723 GCA_039602395.1 Deinandra increscens subsp. villosa
AGCCGTTTCAGGATATGTCGAGCTGCTAGCAAACACTTCACTGTAAGGATCCTGAAACTTATTTTTAACTAATAATTATTTCCTCTTTGTTTATTTTTGTAGATTATCTCCGAAATAATTCACGTGTCCTAAAGACCCGGTAAACTAACAAGAAACATGGACCAGATGGACCTTAACGGCTAGTGGGAAGATGTAACACTCAAATTCGGGAGTCACGTAAATAAATAAAAGTCACGAACCGGGATTCGAAAACCGCAACAAATAATGATCTAGTGGGCTGAAAAACAATTACAAATTTAATAAAACTTGGATCAGGCTTGGAGTCCATGTGCAGGCCCAAAGACTTGAAGAAAATCGCAGCCCAACTCCTTCATTGGCCCACCTGCGATTTTTTTTTCCTTTTGTCTGCTACCCAGCGACTTCCACGAGGTGAATTTGCCCTCTTCTTTATTTCTTTGTTCTATACATGTAGGGCAGAACTCAGAGCTCCCACCTCTCTCTAAAAATTTCGAACAAGAGAGAGAGAAAGAGAGAGAGAGAGAGAAGGCACAGGGCTGAAAAATCAAGGCTAGCAAGGAGTGAATCATCAAAACACTGGTAAGTTTCTCCTTCAAGAGTCAAAAATAATCTAGGGTTTGTGATTGGGTCATGGAGAAAAAAATTGATGAATGAAATTCGAACCAGGAGGAGGATTTCGAGAAGCATCAGGAGATGATTGAACTCAATCTCTAGTAATCTTCATTCAAAGTAACTGGGTTTGATTTACTTATGATTGTATAAGAAAATAGATGGAATTGAACCTTGATTTCTTAAGGGAATGTTCAATTAATAAAGGTATAAAGCTGTGACAAAGATGAAGGGTTGTTAGTCCCTTGATTTCGTGATAAAAGAGAGTTGCAGGGCTGGGATTTTCGAGAAAAAAAGGAAGGGCTGGGCTGCTGCTGTTCACCTGATTGTACAGGGAAGAAGAAGTCTGATTGTACATGTTTTTCTGCATCAGGTACAACCCAGTTATGGATGACAGTTTTGTAGAATAAGAAACCCAATTCTGAATTGTTCCATGAGTAGATTACCAGCCTTAAAACCATGCTAAAACCGATCAGAATATCATAATTGTAATGCATGTTATAGATTAGTAAAGATTGGATTGAAAAGATAAAGAATTTAGTACTAGTTTTATTAAGAAATTTCTAAGTTAGAAAACTTGAAGAATTAGAGTAATGGTGATAAGAATTTGATGTAATTGGGAAAAACCCAGGTTTGGTTTCCAACAGATTAAGGTCTGACCCGCTATAAATCTAGTGTTGCATTATGCAACATTATACAACAACTTTATAAAAATATAAGAAAAATGGCATTTACTTGAAATTCCAAAAATTAAATAATTATAAATACTTAATACTGCAATATACAACAGTTTTATAAAAATTAAACAACATTTCCTAGAAATTCTAAAGCTAAGTTGATGATCGGTGTTTAGTGTTGCATTATGCAACAATACTGAAAACATAAAGAATTCGAGTTTAACAAAACTTGAAGCGTGTCATAACACACCATTTTTCCAGGATATGATTAAACACCATTCGCGGGTCACGAATGTTAGAATACTCAATATTGCATTATGCAACACTAAGTATTGCATTATGCAACAGTTTGAAAACAAAATATTTAAGTTCAATAAAATTTAAGGTTAGGACATTTTGTGAACCAAGATTACAATTGACATATATACAAATAGGAAAGCACCATAGAAAACATTGAATTTATAAAACATAAAACCCAAAATTTTAGTTTAAGCAGGACATAAGTATAACAAATATATTTTGTTATTATTGTTGGCCTAGGTTGATTGCATCAAAAACAGTCTGACTATTGTAAGGACCAAGATTTGTGGCTTGTGTATTAAATCATCACTTGGCGGAGTATTCTGAAGGCCTATGTGTTAGAATAGGTGAAAATGAGTTGGGTTATGGGTATATTAGGTCATTGGGCCATTTTAGGCATGTTTGGGCTCAATTAGAAAGTGTTTAGAGGGAGTTTAGTGGGCCTAGATGGTGAAATCCGGAAATTAATGTGTAATTAGGGTTTTTAGGGTGTCTTGTTTAGCAAGTTGGAGACTCCCTATATAAGGGAAGCTCTCCTCTCATTTTTAGGTTGTTGGTTTTGGGTGATTTTCTTGTGTGTGGTATACGAATTCTGTGCTCCTAGAATTCGGCTTTATTGCTTTGTGTTCCTCTTTCGGTAAATGTTATTATTTTCGTATTTGTAGTCTTGTTCTTTATTGATTTTACTCGAATCACTATCACACACCGGATTCCGCACGGTGTTTGATAGATTTGTATCACGTGAGGGACTTGTTTGATCCTTACAATTGGTATCAGAGCCAAGAAACACGGGTTTCGCGGCTCTCGTGATACTGGATTCGAGTTTTCCTTGACTAACGAATTGTTTTTTTTCTGTGTTTTCAGTGTTTTTCGAAAGAGATTTTAGTGTTTTGCAGGTTTTCAAGTGATCTGCGGACTGGTCTGTGATCGTGCACTCAAACAGAATTCGTTCGAAGTCCTTTTCAGCAACAGAAAGTGTTCGACGGCAGCCTTCTGGTTCACAGAAGGTTTTCGGGCAGTTTCAGGAGGTTTTCGTGCAGCATTGGAGGTTTTCAAGGGTTTTCTGACCCTTTTCGGTCCAACATTAAGGTTTTCTGTCGAGGAAAAAAGGTGCTCGTTGACTGATTCTTCAGTCAACGTTTAAGGTACCTGGTTTTCGATCAATCCAGTGGTTTTCGGGTGGGTTTTCGATTCATTCTTCGGGTTTTCGAGCCCGGGTTTCGGATCATTACCTTTTCGACCCACTGTTTAATCGAAAACACTCGTTTTCGAGTCAGCAGCAGCTTTTCGGTTGGGTATTCTGCCTGATCGAAAACTGTATTCTGTTGATTCCTGAGGTTTTCGAGCTGGTTTTCGATCAATCTATCGAAAACCCGCTCCTGGTCATTTTCGTTCTAGACCGAAAACCTCTAGTCTAATCGAATACCTGATTTCTGCAGGTTTTCGACCCAGTTCTCGGCTTCCATTTCGATCCACCTGATCGAAAACCTTGTTCTCCTGATCGAAAACCTAGCCTCTCTGATCGAAATCCTGCTATGGCTTTCGATATGGCTTCTCTTCCATCTAGTAGTTGTTCAAACTCTCACTGTGTTGATATTTATAACTGCATGAAAGACTTTGAATCTAAACTTCAGAGTGAAACACTTTATCATTCACGAACTTATCTAGAATTGAATAATTTTAAAGATAAAGCAAAAACCTGGAAAGAAAAATATGAGGCTGCCAAAATTGATGTTCCTAACCTAGAAAGAAAACTTAGTGATTCTCAGACCTATCTAAGAGTAGCTAATGAAAAGGTTGAGGAACAAACCAAAGAACTTGAGAGCCTTAGAACCCAACTTGCTTCCACTAACCAAACATTAGATAAAACTAATTTGACCAATAAGAAAATGCTGGATGCAAGCCTCAAATTTTATAACACCGACTCCAGAATAAAGCACATAAAAAACAATGGGGGTCTGGGTTATGGGGTAACTTATGATGATGAACCTGAATCTAAAGATGCTTCGTCCCTACACACGGTTCCCACGCCTCCTATGCACAAGATGATCCCTGATCCTGAGATGAAAGAAGGAATTAGAGATGCTTTGAAAGAAATTGATAGAAAATTAGCTGAGTGCCTAATTAAGATCTCATACCCTTCTACTAACTCAGATACTAACTCTTCTACTCCTTGTGCAGATTTAGGTAGCAATAATGGCAGTGAAAAAGCTGAAACCTCAAGTTTAAAGAGTCAAGAGTCGTTTGAAAACTTTAATTGGAATAAGTGTGGTTTTTCTGTCACGAGTCCTAAACATGGTTTTGCAGAATCTGATTGTTTTGATAAGCTTTCATTGAACAGTAATTTTAGTTTTGGTAGTGGTGATAAGACTGAGTCAAAACCCTTGAGAAGGGTTAGGATTTTGAGGAGGGGTAAAGGACCACAGGTTGCTGGTCCCGAACCCACTTTGTCTATTGTGTCTGATGATTCATCTAATGCTTCCGTGTGTTCTGATGTGCATAATAATGTGAATCTGTTTAATAATGTGAATGTGAAGCAGATACAGTGGAGAAACCACTTAATTTGATACCATATCCTGAGGTAAACTCAGTATATGATCAAAAATTGCCAATAGAGCGGGAGTATGTATTGACCACTAGGCCTAAGGGCAAAGTTGTCTGGATACGTAAAAGTGATAAACCTTCCTGGATTTCAACAGGAAGAATTTATAAACAAGAACAGACTCCCGCCTATCCTAAGAAACAGTCATGTCATGTGTGTGGAAATCCTGGACACGTGGCAAAGAACTGTTTACATAGGCCATATGAACCCTTTTACCCTAAAGAATATCTGAAAATTAAATCAGGGCAATCATATGGTGGCACAATCAAGTCACCTGTTCATCAAAAGGTGAATCCAAAACAAAAGGTGTCTTCAAACCCAAAGGCATCTACAAAGCCCAAACAACCTGTGCCTTCAAAGCAAAAGGCACAGAACTGTGTGCCATCTAGACCTATGGTAACAAAAGTAACTAAAGTGACTGCACCCTCAAAACAGAAGGTGCAGCACAGACAGCCTTCTAGACCAACCAAACAACAGACTGCACCATTAAAATCAAATGACCAAAAGTCTGTCCCTTCACAGCCAAAGGGACAAAGAAGCAGTCTAAAAACCATGTCACCATCTACCCACAAAACTGATTTTTATACAAACAAAGATGAAAGTGCATGAGCGTGAGGATCTTCTACTTAGTCGTATAGAAATCAATGTAAACGAGTAAACACAAAGAGTAAATACAACTGAGACTTGTATTAACCACAGAGACCACAAAGTACACTTAGAGAGTATATGACACGGAAGCTCTCTAATTCTATACAAGACAAACTTATTTATAGGCTGAACTCACGACTGGCCGAACCTCAGGTTCGCCACAAGCTCGGAGCCGTCCGAACTCCAGGTTCGCTGGGAGTTCGGACCTCAGCAATCTTGTGAGTCTTTGTCTTGTATTCGATACTTCACATGACGATCAGGACTATGTATCAACAAACTCCCCCTCGACATGTGCAGTATCATCTCCTCTTAATAAAACTTGTATCTTGTATCTTCAATCAAACTCTTCCTCGATCTAGATGAAGAATTCAATCTTGAATACTTGATATTGCAACGTGTGTAGTCTCTTTATCAACAAACTTCAGAAGACTTGAAGTTGTGATGTTCTCTTTCCACTTAGAAACCTGCCAACATAAATAATCTTGGTGCAAAACGTCTCTTCGAGACTCCAAGATATCATGATTTTGAAAATGATGTTGTATTCCGTGTTGATCAATCGAAAACAAATCAGAAACAAAATCTTTTTGGCTTTTAGAAACTTTATATCAAAACACACCTAAAATCTTTTTGGTATTTTCTGATAAGAAAGTAAATGCCATACAGAATCAGACACTATTTTTGTCTTTTGTGAGA
Source organism: Deinandra increscens subsp. villosa (assembly GCA_039602395.1). Lineage (NCBI taxonomy): Eukaryota > Viridiplantae > Streptophyta > Magnoliopsida > Asterales > Asteraceae > Deinandra > Deinandra increscens. Next base: position 5,548 of record JBCNJP010013892.1, read on the forward strand.
AAGATCACGACTTGGGATCATATTGGTCATAACATGCTGAACTACACTTCAATTTCAATTATTGTAGCACATAAGCCATGCCGATTGCAGATATACTTTGTCCAAATTTAAACTCTGGCACAATCATACTCATAACATCTGGATATGTTAAGGTATTTATTAGATTTGCATTGACCAGTGTACCCCACACTATCAGACATACTCAGATATGCTTTGCTTATCACATTTTTGTGATTTCATTTGTGATTTTAATCACATAATGATTGTAACCATGATATAGTCAACTGTGTTCCATGCAAAAAGAAATAAGAACGTTAAATCGTCTACCTTAAGGTCGATCTTTCGATACGCAGATAAGGCCTCGGATTTAACAAAATAAGAAAATAAAACAAGTTGAAATTGTATAACTCAACAACAATCAGGTCGGTACTCCCGTACACGCAGAGAAAGTCCGATGAGTTATACGAAACACCAAAGAAAATAAAGCAGAACGTCAAACGAACAACAATCAGGTCGGTCTTTCGACACGCAGAGAAAGTCCGATCGTTTGACAAAATAAAGAAAATCAAACAAGGTTAAATCTTTGCAAAATGAACACATGTATACACAGTGACTTCTCATTTTATTTTTCACATATCTTTTTCTTGATATATCATGAGATATGCATCAAGATGTTGTCCACTAGGTCAAGCATCAGATTTAGTGTATATCACATTTGTATACTTTCTGATTTGCCGAGCCTACCTTGCACATCGATCAAATGGTCTTATGGCTTTTTCACTTACTTTATCCATGAGTCAGACACTGTCAGCCAATGTACCATCATTTCCCAATCATGTCGGATACAATTTCTCATTTTTCAATGTTTTTGGCTTTTTGCATTTTTCAATGTTTTTGACTTTTTCAAATTTCTCCCCCTAAAAATGACAACTCTATTTATAGATTTTCATTTTTACGATTTGAAAAACAACACACTATTTTTGTATTTTTGCAAAAACAAACTCCCCCTCAGAATGAGATAGAGTGAAAAACCAAGAAAAATTGATCAACCAACACGAATACTTGCAGTTTAAATCGTTTTGAAAAACAAAATTGATTTTGAAAGTCAGATTAAATAGAACAGATATTTCACAATCAGCAATTTTTCAATCACCGAAAGGTCTTCCTGAAACACCTGCTGACACCAAATAAATCATTAGTCGCTCTGGGATCGACCCGATGTAACATCGTCGGGTCGCCCGGTGTCTTCCACAAAGTCATTGTTGGCCTTGGAAACAACTTTTGGTTTCCAAATTTGTAAAATTTTCAATTTTTGATCAGAACCTGAATCAGATTCAACCGACGTACTTGGATTAGACCAAGACGATTTACGATTTGATTTTATCTTTGAGGACCATGGTTCATCAAAAATTTGACCTTTGTTATCCACATATTTAGCAGTATTGTGGATATATGCAGTCGTCGGACAATCAGCAGCAAGATGTCCAGGTTGACGACATACATAACAAAGTCTTTCTCGAAAATTGTTTGAAAATGATTTTGATTTTGAAAAACCAGATGAATGCTCAGACTCAAAATTGTCACAGAAATCATCAGAGGAATCATACCTAGGAGATGGACTCCTTGAAGATGACGATCTTCCAGAATAGTAAGTGAATTCCTTATGAGATGGTGATTTCTTTGCATTCTTTGCTTTAGAAGCCTTGGCAACTTTCACCGGTTTCTTTGTTTGAATCAATTCTTCCTTCACAACAAACCCCACACCTTTGTGTTTGGAGCCTGAAACCTTTGAAGTACTTGAGGAAGAACCCGAAACTTCTCTTGCCTTAGCTTCATTTGTGAATTTAGCTTTAATATCTTTCAGGTTATTCTTCTCAACCAAAACTTTTTCTTCTTCATTTGCAGATGAAGAACTGGACACAACCTTATCAAAAATCTTCTCATTCTCCAACAAAACAGACTTTGACACAAATTTTGGAGCTTCACCCAAAGGCTTCTCCTTCTTTTTGGACTTAGAGTTATTCTTCTTGGGTGGAATAGCAAACTTGGAATAATCATGCAATTCATCTTTTGGATCAATCTGAGCAGCAGTAACTTCAGTTAAATCCACTGGTTGAGGAACCAAGTGAACATCAGCCTTCTGAGAACTATCTGAACTCTGATCCTGCTTGTATAGGAAATTTAGCATTGTGGGTGATAAATTGCAATTCTTCACTTGCCGCTTCAACTCCAAAATCTCCAGTTTTAAATCATTGATCTTTTGTTGAGCGTCAAAAACTTCCTTTTGTGACTTGATGAACTTTGCATTGAGATCATCATATTCATAAGTTTGTAACTTTCGGAACTCACATTCAGCAAATAATTCTTCAAGAACACTTTCTCTCTTTTTCTTGTAAATTTCAACATCCTTTGTCAAAACTTCATTTTTATCACGATAGAGAGTATTCTCATCTTGAATCATAGAAATTTTGTTCTGAAGCTTTTCAACAGTAACAGCAGTTGTAGCAATAAGAGCAGTTGCTTCTTCATACTTTTTCTGTACTGGATAACTTTTCTCAAACAGATTCTCAAAATCTTGAGCTGCATCTAAAGCTTCAGCCTTTGCTTTCTCACATTCTTCAGCTAATATTGTTTTCTCTTTTAAAATATCTTCATGAACATGAACCAACGCATAATACTTCTTTTGAAAATCTTCTAATTCTTGCTTTAACACTGATCTTCGACTAGTAGAACAAACCAATTGCTCTGATACCACTTGAAAGTGCGTGAGCGTGAGGATCTTCTACTTAGTCGTATAGAAATCAATGTAGACGAGTAAACACAAAGAGTAAATACACTGAGACTTGTATTAACCACAGAGACCACAAAGTACACTTAGAGAGTATATAACACGGAAGCTCTCTAATTCTATACAAGACAAACTTATTTATAGGCTGAACTCACGACTGGCCGAACCTCAGGTTCGCCACAAGCTCGGAGCCGTCCGAACTCCAGGTTCGCTGGGAGTTCGGACCTCAGCAATCTTGTGAGTCTTTGTCTTGTATTCGATACTTCACATGACGATCAGGACTATGTATCAACAAAAGATAATAAACCTTTTAAAAAATCAGTCAAAAATGTTGAACCAGCTGGTAAAGAAAAGTGTCAAAATTCAGAAATGTGGAATGTTTCAAAGGTGGTAAACCTGTCTTTCAAGCCTATTGGAGTGTACAAAAAACACTCCAAACAGTTTCAAGAGGTAAAATTTCTAAAGAAAAATGAAACCAAAAATTCACCACCGAGAAAACCACAGGTTTTTGGGAAAGAAAATCACCAACCCAGAGATGTCAACAAAAATGACATTCTCGGTCCAACCAAGGCAGCCACACCCCCAATCCCTGATGTTACCAAGGGAATGTTTTTAAAAGAAAACTCTTTCACCGACTCTTCAGGTATACCCAGAACCACAATGGCCTGGGTACTTATGGCTAACTGATCTCTCACATTGTACAGGAACAGTCAAGGAGGACTTTCATTAACCTTGTTTGTTTGTGATAGTGATTGTTCCACGCACAAGATAGGAGGCATCTCTCTACTACATGACATGAAGATTTCAATGGAGGGTATGTCTCTATGTGAGAGGTAAATCTGAAAAAATCAGCAGAAAAGGTAACATTGTCTGAATTATTTGTTTCTTGGTTAGTTTGATGTGAAGTATGGTTGTGCATGAAACAAAACCCATTTCTGAAAATTTTCAAAAGATAAACTTTGAAGGCTAGCTTGGCCAGTTTTAGTAGATATTTAGTGATGTGTCTGTGTGTGCATAAAAAAAAAAAAAAAAAAAAAATGTGTGTTGATTTTAAAAATCAAAAAGCAAGGGGAAGAATAGAAATGATGAAATCGTTGACCCCTCAAAAATTGTGCTTTTTAATTTTTAATTTTTTGTTTGTGTTTGAGAAGGCAGGGAAGTGAAATATTTCCGTTCTCAGAATGACTGACACGCGTAAGGCAAAAGTGAAAGACATGATCCAAGGGGATGTGCTCGGTAGGCTCAGTTCCAAAAACAAAGGTATGGGTCACAACACTTAAAGATAAAGTATGTCATTTGACGGGAAACACACACTTAGGTTAAGTGCTTGTTCTATTTGACTGCGAAATTGTTCCCGATACACACGCCGGACTCCAAAGTGTTGAATCGAAAATCTCAAAAAGTCGGCGTCCCCTCTGTTTTGTGTGAGCAAAGATCTGGGGATGTCAAAGTCGTCAGTCAAGTCTTGCCTTTGCTTTGCGTGAGCAATGACCTGGTGTAGAATGGTTGACGTGTTAATCAGATTTTCCTCTGTTTTGCGTGAGCAAAGACCTGGTTAGTCTGGATTAACGTGCTTGCAGATCACTGTATATAATTTACACCCCAAAAGATGCCAATGTGCACAACAAAAGAGACCCTCTAGCGTCCAAAACCCCTTAGCCCTGACTTTGTGACTAGGCTTATGTGTTTGATGAAAGGTTACCACCTGACTGATAAACGCCTCTGAGTTGAAATCATACAAGTCTTTGTATATTATTCCTATCTCTTTTATGATCTGTTCTTTCTCTTCTCAACCAAGTCTCGAGAAAAGATTCAAAACTCTGGATATGGGAATGTGAAAATATGTGGTAGGGAATGATTAAGCTTGATAGACTGCACGTATTAATTACCTAGGATTTGTGTGTGACTGTCGGATGTTTATAATTAATGCACCTAAAAGATAAATAAGTGACAAACAACCGGGAAAATGAGGAACATGGGTTTACGAAGGACCAATATACTGGCAATCGTCTGGACGTGTTCGAGTAACAGATGCTGAAAAGGGTTCCTCAGTTCAGACAAAGACGGTTTGATCCCAAAATAAAACCTTCTCGTTTAGAAATTTGGTATGTTTGTTTTTAATTTTATTTTTCTTTTGAGTTATCTTAAGTTTTTATTATTTATTTTCAATCATGGTCAGGTTGATTTGAGAAGTTTAAATAAGTTTTATGGGTTTTATGCGAGAATGTTTCACTCCTCCAAAATCTCGAGGGGAGATAATGCGAAGAGTCCTCGGGTTCAGGGGAAGTGTTTTTGGTTAAATAATGCTAACCCGATAACCAGTCATCGTCTGGTTAGTGTCTGTTTCATGTTGTGTTTGATCAGGTTAAGTGAGAAAGACAACTCATGGAGAAGAAGGTCAAGGACTCAGTTGACCAAAGCAAGAACTCTGCTGATCAAGTTGAAGAACCAGCCGGAAAAGGACTTACCCTATACTCAGGGGAAGTTTGTTGGTTGTTCAAGTAAAGCTTCCAAAGACACCGTTCTCAGGTTTAGGGGAAGCTAATTGAAGAAAAGATGCAGAGTAGTCACAAATGCCAAGACAGAGGTTTTCAAAATTTATCCTCTGAAGTCTCATGCAAGTCAAGACAGTTACTGATGGTTTAGCAAGGACTCGCCATGTTTTAAGAAGAAGCAAGTATTTGAGAATCCTCCTCTCATTATTTGTTTGCTATTTGAAGTCCAAGCTGATGCTGATTGAGAGAAAACTCCCAGATCTCGACCGTTGCTGCCCAATGAAGATAGTTCAAGAAAAGAATCTTCACCAACCCATGTTCAAGCCAAGGAGAAGACTGAAGTCTGAAGATTGAAAGTAGAAGATATTTAATAGCACAAGCCAAGGGGAAGATTGTAAGGACCAAGATTTGTGGCTTGTGTATTAAATCATCACTTGGCGGAGTATTCTGAAGGCCTATGTGTTAGAATAGGTGAAAATGAGTTGGGTTATGGGTATATTAGGTCATTGGGCCATTTTAGGCATGTTTGGGCTCAATTAGAAAGTGTTTAGAGGGAGTTTAGTGGGCCTAGATGGTGAAATCCGGAAATTAATGTGTAATTAGGGTTTTTAGGGTGTCTTGTTTAGCAAGTTGGAGACTCCCTATATAAGGGAAGCTCTCCTCTCATTTTTAGGTTGTTGGTTTTGGGTGATTTTCTTGTGTGTGGTATACGAATTCTGTGCTCCTAGAATTCGGCTTTATTGCTTTGTGTTCCTCTTTCGGTAAATGTTATTATTTTCGTATTTGTAGTCTTGTTCTTTATTGATTTTACTCGAATCACTATCACACACCGGATTCCGCACGGTGTTTGATAGATTTGTATCACGTGAGGGACTTGTTTGATCCTTACAACT
>JBCNJP010013893.1:0-11723 GCA_039602395.1 Deinandra increscens subsp. villosa
GATTGGATTTACACAGTTCTAGAGAGTTTTATACTAATCACCTCTAACAACTTATTAACAGAAATTTAAAACAGAATTAAAAATATTTACAGGTTACACCCCTGTACTTTGATCAAATTGCCACATGTCTTCCAAACTTCTCTTAACTTCATTTTACTAACACTCTCCCCCTAAATCCAATCAGTATCCTTCAGTTCATTAAGAATTCACCTCTCATTGGTAACAGCCTGACATTAGTATCATGTAACAGTGATCCAATGGATGTAATGACACTAATGTGTCAAGCTCTTATCTTTAAGAAGCTACAATCTCAAATTCTTTATTTAAATTCTTTAACACCCAACAGCTTCTCATCTCTTCAAATTTAGTTCTTAATAATGCCTTTGTTAAGATATAAACCCTTTGAACATTGTTAACAAACTAGAATAGTTTACTGTTCATATATTCTCTAATGTAATGATATCTTAGATTAATATGCTTTGATCTACCATGAAACACTGGATTCTTGACAAGAGCTATAGCTGATTTATTGTCCACTAGCAGCTCAACTGGATTTCGTTCTTTCCCCTTATTTCCTTTGACAGATTTCTCAACCATACTGCTTGACAAGCAGCTGCATTTGCTGCTACAAACTCAGCTTCACAACTAGATAAAGTTACTATTTTCTGCTTCTCGTGAGTACCAACTAATTGCTGACCCATTGTAGAAAAATATATTTCCAGATGTACTCCTTCCATCACTCATGATGTCCACCAGATGATTACTATCACTGAACCCAATTAAAGTATGTTCAAACTGCCCTTGTAACTCACCCCTTGAATACTTTATTCCATAATCCAGTGCACCTCTCACATACCTTATAATGTGTTTTACTGCTTTCAAATGAGCTACCTTAGGCATTTCCATGAACCTACTTATCAAAACCAACAGCAAAGCATATGTCTGGTCTGGTTTGGGTCAAGTACCTAAGTGATCCTATCAACTTCCTATAGAGACTGGCTTCCACATCCTCTCCACCCTCTTCTTTATTCAACCTTAAGCCAAATTCCATAGGAACCTTAGTTGCATTGCACTCTTCTAAACCTGCAAGTTTAACTATTTTCTTAGCATAAGCTGACTGCTTGATAACTATACCATCCTTCATCTGGTCCACTTCTATGCCTAGGTAGTAACATAACAAACCTAAGTCTGTCATTTGAAATCTGCTCTTGCATTTCTTTCTTAAAAAGGACTGATTTCTTCCTGATCACCTCCCAGTTATTTGAGACAGGTCATCTACATATACACCTACATAGATACTTGTTTTTCCCATAATCCTTGTATAAACTGCTGATTCATGCTTACACCTCCTAAATCCCAAACCTTTCAACACTTCATACGGAAACTCTCCATTTCGATGCTTTAGCTAGCCCTTCAACCATAGAGAGCTTTTTTCAACCTATACACCTTATGCTCATGCATATCTACCACAAGGCTTAGGGGGGAGTCTGTACTCAAGTCAGCCACATATCAGACAACAACCAAGGATGAATGCACCAGGTCTGACTCCATTCAGGTCATGGAACCCAAGGCCAAGACCCGGTTTTATTCCAAGGCCATTTCCGTCTCAAAGGCCTATGAGAGCTCCAAGACCTGCAACCACTTTCGTTCCATCTTCAGTTATTTCATCAGCACCATCGTCTTCATCCGCACCATCTTCGTCAACGGTGAAGAAACCGGTTGTCAAGAAGACCCTAGGTCAAAATAACCGGGGTCCCTCCTGTAACTAATCAATTTCTTTACTTGTGCAGGGGAGTACCCGGAAAGCTGTAAACACATGGTACATGGACAGCGGGTGCTCCAGGCACATGACAGGGAACAAGGACTTGCTGTATGATGTTAAAACAATATCTAACGGTAGTTCTGTTGCCTTTGGGGGAGATGTGTATGGCGGAAGAATAATTGGAAACGGTCTTTTAACCAACAGAGAAATTTCATTTGATAAGGTAAACCTGGTATCGAATCTGAAGTTCAACCTACTCAGTGTGTCGCAAATCTGCGATAACCAAATCCCAATGGTGTTCAACGATCGAGAATGTCTAATTCTGAAGCCTGGTCTCAAGATTCCTGAAGATCAGTCTTGTTTCGTGCACAACGAAAAGGAAACTTGTATGCGTTGGATATGAAGGAAGCAAAGCCTGAAAGTTCCATCGCATGTTTTCTAGTAAAGGCATCGGAAGAAGACTCAACCATATGGCACCGGCGAATGGGTCACGTCAACTTTCAGAACATGAATCGACTCGTAAGAGGAAAACACGTTATTAGGCTACCGCAAAAGGAATTCGTGCATGTCGATAACTGTGTTGCGTGTTCGAAAGGGAAACAGCACAAGACGTCTCACAAGCCGAAGCCACCTGGAAGAACGACGACAATTCTTCAGCAACTCCATCGATCTTTTCGGTCCAGTGAACATCTCGAGCTTAGGGGGAAAGTCTTAATGCCTCGTTGTTACTGACGACTACTCCAGATACTCGTGGGTGTTCTTCTTGAGAGAATAATATGAGACTGCTGAGATATTGAAGAATTTTGTTACTCGCATTGAAAACGCCAACAGAGAGCGGGTTCGGATAATCAGATCAAATAACGGGTCGGAGTTCAAGAATCAAACATTTGACGCTTTTTGTAACTTGGAAGGCATCACTCGTCAGTTCAGTTCACCGTACACTCCACAATAAAATAGAGTTGCAGAATGGAAGAATAGAACCATTATCGAGTCTGCCAGAACCATGCTTGCTGATTCTAATCTTAAACTCTCCTTTTGTGCAGAAGCAGTGAACACTGCGTGCTATGTTTAGAATAGAACGCTCTTGGTCAAGCATGCTAACAAGACGCCGTTCGAACTGTTTTCAAAACAAAAACCTGTTTTAACAAGACTAAAACCGTTCGGATGTCCTTGCACTGTTCTTATACGGTCCGATCAGTTAGCCAAGTTTGCCCCTCGGGCAGATGAAGGTTATTTTGTTGGATACTCTATGTCCTCTGCGGCATATCGAGTATACAACAAAAGAACTCAAGTGATCATGGAGTCTTGCAATGTTAATTTTAACGAGCACACTCGGATCCCTCGAGAACCTGATTCAGATAGCATGTATGACCTTGACTCTCTTTCTTCTACATTTAATATTGTTGATTCTGGTGTTTCAGGAAATACTATCTCGGATGTTGATGCTCATGAGGAAGATTTTCCGACTTTTGACACCTTTGCTCTTGTTTCTTCATCGATTTTGGGAACTATCTACTCTGCAGACCCTCCTAATCTAACATGGGGAAATCAGTCGAGTGAATCAGTAAATCGTTCCGGAGAATCATCTTCATCAGCAACTCCTAATGAAACAGCAATTCCAGTGCCAGATCCAGTTTTTGTAGAAGCAGAACCAGCACTTGCAGCTGTTCAGGGGGGAACCAATGTGGAAACTGCTCCTGAAGATCATGTTTCTGATTCAAAAGTTGAAGCTGAAATTGAAACCGGTGAGGTCCCGGGAAATGATTTGCAAATTGGGAACCTTGAATCTACCATCGAAGACACCGTTGTTGAAGAATCAAGGGTTCATAAAAGTCATCCAACAAGCCAGATCATAGGCCCCATAGACAAAAGGATCACCCGGAGTCAAATTGAACATGTTAACTCGTGTTTATTCTCATGCTTCATATCTCAAGAAGAACCAAATTCAGTTGCTGCTGCTCTCAAAGATGATAACTGGATTGAAGCCATGCATGCAGAGTTACTTCAGTTCAAACTGCTCAATGTTTGGCATCTTGTTGAAGCTCCTAAGGGTATTGAACCCATACCGGTCAAGTGGATTTTCAAGAACAAAAGAGACGACCGTGGGATCATCATTAGAAACAAAGCTCGATTAGTGGTGAAAGGATACCTGCAAGAAGACGGCATTGATTATGACGAAGTCTACGCACCTGTCGCGCGTCTAGAAGCCATTCGTATTTTCTTAGCTTATGCTGCATCTATGAACATCACGGTTTACCAACTTGATGTCAAGACTGCATTTCTTTATGGCGAGCTGGATGAGGACGTGTACGTACAGCAACCTCCCGGGGTTTGTGAACAAGTCATTTCTAAACAAATGTTACAAACTTGATCGGGCCCTTTATGGTCTGCACCAAGCCCCGAGGAAGTGGTACAAGACTTTGTCAACATATCTGCTGGAAAATGGATATAAGAGGGGTGTCATTGATCAGACTCTTTTCATTCGACACGTCGGGAAGGATATGCTTTTAGTTCAAGTTTATGTTGACGATATCATTTTTGGGTCGACGAACGAGAATTTGTGTCATGCATTTGAGGACTTGATGAAGAAAATGTTTGAGATGAGCGCCATGGGTGAATTAACCTTTTTCCTAGGAATTCAAGTGAAGCAGTCGCCAGATGGCATACTGATCAGCCAAGGGAAATATGTTAAAGAAATTCTAAAGAAGTTCGGTTTTCACGACTCTAAGGGATTCTCTACACCAGTGGAAACTCGTCATAGACTGAATACTGATGCTCATGGTATCTCGGTGGATGAACACTTATACCGTTCGATGATCGGGTCATTGATGTATTTGACGGCAAGTCGTCCCGATATCATGTTTGGAGTCTGTCTCTGTTCAAGATTTCAGAGCAAACCAAAAGAATCACATTTGACTGCGGTTAAGAGAATTTTTAGATACTTGAAGTCAAATCCCAACCGAGGGCTATGGTATCCTAAAGATTCTGCCTTCAATTTTAGAGCCTACTCGGATAGTGACTATGCTGGTAGTTTACTCGATCGGAAGTCTACAACGGGTGGAGCTCAGTTTTTGGGAAATAGAATCGTATCATGGCAATGCAAGAAGCAGACTACAGTGTCCACTTCAACTGCTGAGGCAGAGTACATCGCTGCTGCATCATGCTGCTCTCAAGTTCTCTGGATCCAAAATCAATTGCTGGACTACGGTTTGAATTTCATGAGTACTCCTATTCATATTGATAATTTTGCTCTGTGTCTATTGTTAAAAATCCGATTCAGCATTCTAAGACTAAGCATGTCACACCCCCAATTTCCACTAACGGAGTATAACCGTGTGGGGTGTGATCCAGACCAGGATCCAAGTCTTTAGTCACAACCAAACCATAGTTAAAGGGTAAACTAGTCATGTATTATATTTAATAAATCAGAGTTTACATTTCAAAAAATCAGCGGAAGCAATAAGAGTTTACAAGGTGGTTGTTTAGTAAAAGTGATTACTAAATCATCTGAAATACAATTTCCAATGGGTTTTACAAAAGGTAAGTATTGCCAACGCCCGTGCCATCCATGATCCTCCAAGCAACCTGAAAAGCATTCAACAATCAAGTGTCAGCCAAGGCTGGTGAGTTCACTAAAGCGGTCTACACGTCACATGTAAACCCAACGTATGAATAAAGAAAGGTAAAACACAATCATTAATCATAGGACCAGTAAAATTCCATATCGTAGGTAGCTAGCCTATAGTTATGTCCACCTGAATTGTTCGCAACCGAAGCTGACAACGTTTTGATAGGGGATACCTATGAATCTTGCCTTCCCGTGTCTATCCGGATCACGGTGGTTAGGCTAACATTGATCTCAGTCCGACCGCCAGTCGGGAGGGTGCATCCCGTGCACCGCTGAGCGGGGGTGTCAATCCCCAGTAGTACTACTCAACATTACCTCACTATTGTATATTAACGGCCCGAATGTAAGGACTTTTTATAAATAAAGCAATTCAGTGCAACCTATGATATTTTGTCGGAAAATTACTCAAGTAAAGAAATACCTTTACCGTTGGGTTGCCATCCTTTACCGGATGCAACTATCTGTGTGTTATCATCCTAAAACCGGATATAACAATAATAGTAAGTGAAATCACCTTAGGGTGCACTAGTACTCAGCAGTTGGTTCAACAGGTTGGTCAAAGTCAACCTATTCGGATAAATATGGTCTAATCAAATTAGAAGGTGTCGCTAGGACGAAATTAGCACATAAACACCTAAACATGTTTCATACAATCATACAAGCCACACAATGCACATACAAGTCCCAATTTGGGAGAAAATCAAGCAATCGCAATTCAAGTCAAAGTTTTGCCAAAAAGTCAAACTTCAAGCATTTAACTAGTGACATAGCTAAAATCCACAATACTTGGAATTAACTCTTTAAATTTTACAGGCATATAGTACATATCATTTAGGACTTGTTGCAAAAAGAATCAACCCAAAAGGTTAAGAAATGAGAAAGTTATGCACGTCGGAAGTTTGCAAAAATCAACATTATTGTCACTAACACACCGTTTGGGAATACGCCTAATTTGCTCCATATTTGGAGTTAGGTTCTAAAATTTTACCGACATATACTTCCCAATATTTAGAACATGTTGCAAAAGAAATCAGATAATAAGGTTACGAATTAGGGAAGTTATGCGCGTACGAAGTTGGCTAAAAATCACCTTTGTCAAACATTAACATACCATTTGGTGACATAGCTAAATTGCTCATTTCTTGGAGTTAACTCATATAATTTGGCAGGCAACAACTACTCAACATTTAGGGAATGTTGCAAAAAGAATCAACTCGATCGGATAAGTGTTTAGAAAGTTATGCGCGTCGGAAGTTGGAAATTTTAGCTTTTTGCAAAATAGTCAAAGTAGGTTTAAAATTTGCATAACTCATTCAAAACTTAGAGTTTGAACATGCAACCTTCCAGATCTTACTTTTAATATACAAGCCTCATTTTAATTTAACAAACCCCTCATTAAAACAAGGTTATCATGCTCAACCAAAAAGCAAAGTCTACTTTTCACAGAAAAATACAGCTCTACGCACCTAACTTGCAGCAGTGTTTTGGATGACCAAACGGATGTTTTAGAAAGTGTGCGAGTAGCCGTTGTAAAGCTAAGACATCCTACTTTACTAGGGAAAAAGAATCAACTGATTTCGATAAAAATTTAGTGAGTATGACCTCTGCAAGTCGGCCTAAAAATCTGGACGAATCTGTCCATACTTTATAGTTTGCAAAAATTTCGGTTTTCAAACTTTGAGCAACAATTTGGTCATCCAACACCTACTAACACAATTATAACCATTTCAACATGTAATTTCTGTAGTGAACAAGGTCATACCAAGAACATAGCAAAATTTGAACATAAGGCTAGCATTATAAGCACATACCCCTAGTTTTCATGCTTGTCTACATAACAACTTCAAGAACACTCACATAGCAGAAATTTAACCCAAATTCCTGCCCTAAATCCGAACCCAAATATGTCCCCAATTAGACATATAGCATATCTCAACTTATCACATGAATTTGGAGCATAATAACTCACCATTTAGCATTCAAACACTAAAGAACACACATGCAACCAACAAATTTCGAATTTGAGAATCTAGGGCTTACAAGTTTGAGAAAGAAATCGCGAGATGGAGGAGATGAATTGAAGAGGATGTTTCCTTGACTGTTCTTGAGCCTTGTAGTTACTTGAATTCACCTCCTTGAAGCTTGATTTCACCAATTTCGAATGTGTATGTGTGTGGGTGTTTTGAGCCGTGAGAAAGAGAGGGAGAGGAGGATGAAGATGATGATACGTGAAAATGAGATGGGGGAGAGTTTTGGGGCAGATTTCTCTTAAGGTATATTTACACTTTAGTCCCTCAAAGTTCCATTTTTGCACATGTAGCATAAAACTTAATTAAATGGGTTTTTAACTAAAACTTGTGAAGTAAAAATTCTAAAAACATCATCAATTGTTTTTAACTCATTTAACATGCAAGATTTAGTCGGGTTTGAATGTTAACGTATCTAGAGAGTGGGTATGCATCCCTGAATTTGGTTAAGATCAGGTGGTTCTTACAGTTTGCAGAAAAGCCATAGGCAGACGACGCTGCAAAGTATCGTAGTATCAATAGCATAGCGGGTAAGCGTAGAAATCTCATAAAGAAGTGCTCTACTTCTCCAAGCTGATGACAATTTAGGCGTACGTGAGATCAACAAGTCGTGGGATGTCAGAAATGTAATAACTAGGGGACCAATTTGAAATATTTCACTAATTTCCATGGTGAACCAGGATGAGTATGGATCTGGGACGAGTAAGCGTTGATAAGGGTCCTGGGAAATACGGGGTCGCTCTAAGGAACATGTGATTTGTCTTTTATAATACAAAACTTGAGTTGTTAGAACGTTGTTGTTCATTTGGGTCGTAATCTATATTTGACCCTTAGTAGGGAAATTATGTCAGGATGTTTCCTCTCAATCTAGAGGGTTGGAAAACAATAAGTTTTATATGTTTAAACTGTGTACGTCCCTTCTAGTGAGAAATATGTATGAGGGACATGCGAAATTTCAACGGAAGTATCATATATTTTGCTTTATTGTGGGCACTGTCCCATTAAATGAAGTTTCTCAAAATGAGGTTTTTGTCTATGATTTCAAGGTAAATCTGTGGTTCGGCACTGATCCCACCTTCCACATGCCGATAGTGCTTATGTATAGGGTGTACCGCAGCTAACCCACCACACTACCAGCACGTTGAGGGTACGCCAGTTTCCTTGCCATTCTTGGCTATTTGACCAATCTTGCTAGATAATATACTTAAAAATAAGGTATCTTATGTTTTTCCCCAGATGCTTTTGAGTTGAATGGGATGAAAGATTTGAAATCATGCAATCATGTGAATTTTACGACAAAAAGGTTTTTCAGTGTTTTCGGTCGGTGGGGTCTTCACCCATGGTGAGGATTATCAAGAGTTTAGCGGACGCAAAGCGAATACGATTTGAGTTTCTGAAGAGGATTCAAAAGATAAGGTAGTCCTTCATGTTTAGGTTTAAAATGAGGTTCGCCAACAGTTACGCATATTACCCTCCGGTAAAGATCCAAAATAAGGGTGACGTTCCAATGACCGAAAAGTTCTTTGTGGAAGCACAAATGATATCAAGTAGGGGAATACAGACTCAGAATGAAAGGCGAGGTAGCTAGTGTAGGGTAGTTGCAACCACACGTTCTGAACAGAGTCATCCGGTACAATTGACACGAGACTGGTGGAAAAATGATTTGGGTTGACCGATATCAATGTGATTGTGTCGACGGTGGTACCGTACAGAAGAATGGAACACCAGTTTATATCGGCCCTCAAGAGTAAGTAAAAGTGCAAACGTGTAGTAAGAGTGGGTTTCCGGAATACCAAGTGATGACGGATTTAAATACTACCTGGCTTTCAATGGATGTACATACGAATTTTAGTTAAGGTTTCGCGAGGTCTACTGCGTATCGAAAAGCCGCATTGCATATAGGATGTAAAAATATAGGGTACTTGGGTCGCTTCCAGTGATCCTCAGGTAGCTTGCCACATATACAATAAATTCAAACGTGACTTCGTCAAATCTGGAGTCAATCTACTTCCTTACGCGTATCTCAGAAGTTCGGGTCAATCATTCGACTAGTTAAGAAGCAGAGAGTTCCAATGAAAGTTTTTCTATAAAAGAAGGAATGAGGACAATGGGTATCGATGTATGATGTTGTGGAACTTTCCTAGTATAATGCTGCCTAGTGTTGGTTATCAAGGTTTGTCGTACGGGAGCTTCTGACGAAGAGGTACATGATAGTGTCATCAATGAGGTTAACGGGCCACAATGGCTCAAGGCTTGAAGGCCTTCCGAGCCACACAAGAATATAAGAGTAGAAAGTTCCTTGGGAGTCAAGTTCACACACGAATCGTGTGTTTGAAGATAAAGCAGATCGTACGGGTTCGAGAAGTAACCAACATCGCTCCGTTGGGTGAAACTGTATTTGTAGTGAGGTATAAAGTGCTTAAAATCGTGACGAGATATAAGGTTGGTGAAATCATACCGAGACTGTTGGTAACAAATTTTGACTCGTAAAGACGTAACAGGGGTTACAAGCCAAGAAAGAAAGACTTCACAAGATTTTTCTGCCGAGAGGTTGGTTCCAGTGATTGAGGTGTAATTGTCCAATTATAATGTGTGGGTTTTCATCAGGTCAGCGTTTATTGAATTGCTGCATAGTTGTGAGAGCTCGAAGGGCGGACCGGGGTTATCATTTACAGAAGCATTTTTAAAGGATTTGGATAGGTTGGAAACCATATAAGTGAGAAATGGGAATAGGTGTGATAGCGTAATGAATATGGTTGAGGACCGTAAGCTTGAAAATTGATGTCATGAGGGTTTTGAAATGAAAGGTCGTATTCCTTGTAACTGATGGTTTGCCGAGTAGGATTTCCCCAGGGCTTCCATACACTGCAAATTACATTTACGTGTGCACCCGTAACGGTAAATTTACCTTGTATGGTCACGCTGGTTCCTCTTACTTAAGCTACCAGGTTTAGTGAAGTAGTATATGATTTCCATGGGGTAAGTATCAAGAATGTGGTTGTTAGACCCAAAGTTAACTGACCGAAATTCACTAGAGAGACGGGTTGAGAATAAATTACTCATTCAGTGTAGAATTTACCACTTAGTACAATTTAGTAGGCAAGTGGCTCGGCAGGAGTTTGGGTAGGGCATGCCATACTACCCCCCAATCTAGCTCCGAGACGTAGAATGGTTATCGCCCACTTTGACTCAATCACGAATCCGTTGTATACATATATATCGAGAGAGAGAGATTAACATATTATTCTTAGTCATCACATGCCTGATTTCATTTATGTTACTAAAGTCACATTCACGTTGGATTGTCACACAACAACTATGTATTTAAAATGCGAGGTCTAAATTGACCAAGGAAAAGAGTGTCAACATTTTAGGGTAACAGACGCAGTCACAAGCATCCCATGAGAAATCATCTGATTCTATACAATGTTGCCCTATACGAGGCTAAACAACGTTCTTTACTAACACACTACGATAAAGGTACTCTCAGTGTGTGTCAACGGGTGTCTTACCCGAATAGGATCTACTAAGAGTCCTATTTATGTTATAAGAGAGTATGATCAGTTGAACTGAGAATATGTTGGATCATTGTCTTAGAGTCTAGATTACCATGATCTAGGCCCAAAAGTAACCCTACCAAGGTTGTTAAGAATAAACAATGTTGTTAAGGGTTAAACAAGTCCGTAAGGATATCAGGATCATAAACAATGAATTTTGCCCTATTCGGGAAGCTAGTGCATAACTACAAGCACTTACGATTAATCACTCAAGTTTTGTTGATGCATCCAAGTAAGAAGATGGTGAATACAGGCTTAAGATAGTAGATCCTCTCTGATTGCATCTTAGGTGGTTCTTACCCCAATAGGGTTCTTGATGGTCCTATATACATCACGCAGAGGGAAATGTGCATTCTAACACGTGGTACAAACAATTTCTAAACCAGTTCTTGTAAATTCTTCCAAGTGTCCCCTTGAAGTTCGCTAGAAACTGTTTAAGTCCGCTAAGTCATGTTCAAGTCCGCTAAGAACCATTCAAGTCCGCTAAGAACAAGTTCGCTAGGAACAAGTTCGCTAAGAAGAGATGAAGTTCGCTAAGGCCTCATCAAGTTCGCTAAGGTCATTCTCAAGTTCGCTAAGAAGCCAACAAGTTCGCTAAGGCATATCAAGTTCGTTAAGGAGAATGGTCAAGTTTACTAGCTGGAAGTTCGTTAAGAACATCACAAGTTCGCTAAGAACAATGGTTCAAGTTCGCTAACAGAAGTTCGCTAGGAAGGACTCAAGTTCGCTAAGTACAATATGAAGTTCGC
>JBCNJP010013894.1:0-11722 GCA_039602395.1 Deinandra increscens subsp. villosa
TGACAACCGGCAATTTCCCAGGTTAAACCCGTTAATAACTTGTGTTACATTTCAATAACGTCCGTTACATCAGTTAACTAGAATAGTTACACGAGCATTGCACATGAGTCTAGACGTCGGTTGACCAACTTGAATGGATATAGTTTATAATTTTATATAAATTATATTTTATGTTTTCACGAAAATGTTTTGTCATTTTATGTGGCAATCATATTCATTATTTTTACGTGGTATATATGTATATATATAAATATATACGCACGCCGTTTTATGATTTTACGTGATATGTCACGTAGATTATGCGAAAGCGTTTCTATATTTTTATAGGAATTTAAAATGTATAGTTATTGGGATATAACTATGATTTTATGTGAAACGTATATAGGTTATTTTATACAACTTCGTTCGTTAATTATGTTCTGACGTATGCTCGTATAAGCATCGACAAGTTACTCTTCGTTAATCCTTGTTAACATCCATTAGGGTTAAGTAACTCAGTAGGGACCAATCTTGTCAATTTTGAAACTTGTTTTATTAAATAGAATTCCGAGGGGCTGAAATTGCCATTTAAGCAAACCTGATTCTTGTGAATTGATTGTCGACGATCAGGGGAACCCATTAACCGGCCTCGCCATAAAACCAAATTCAATACTTCGGTTACAATTTTTTTTCTTTTTCCATCGATCGGTCACAAGTCTGCAATCATTAGGTATACTCCAAATCGATTATCTCAAACACTCTCTCGAACTCTCTCCCACTCTCGCTCTCGTTTTTTCTTTTTTTTTAGGTTTTCCGGCGAACTCAGAGATTCCGGCCAACCGAACACTGTTTCACCACTATTATCACATCCCTAGGGTCACCGTCCTCTACCAAGCAACCCCGTGGCAACGATTTTGGGAACGGAGCATTGTCGGGTGGTACGGGTCGAGACTTTCGGATTCGTTTCGGTGTCAAAAAAAGTGTCAAGAATCATCACCGATTCGAGGTAATCACATAAGTATGTTAGTCGCATGTTTTTCTTCAGTTTAGTTCTAGTTTTGCGATTTTCCGGTGACCGGAATAAAACTCCGGCCACCGGAGTTATGGGGGAAGATGATGGTAACAGGGCGGAACTGGATATGTATTAAACTGACTGGGTTAGAACACAACTGGGCTGTAGCGCGTTTGGTAAGACCCTGCGCTGGTGATTGGGAGGTCTCCAGTTCGAATCCTCCCTGCCCCAATTCTTTTTACAGCTTTTGTTTCCTGATCCAGTTTCCCTGCCTCTGATGAATAAAACCTTTAGGCTGCGGGATGATTAACAAACGAGCCCCTAGCCCAGTGGCTAGGGCGCTGTCTTACAACATCCAGGTCACGGGTTCGAGTCCCGTGACCCCCATTTCTGTGGTTATATATTTTTTTTTTAGATTCTATGTATTATTTGGTCCAAACTCAAAACCTATATTACAAGCCTATTAGATCTCGATCCGTGATACCCGTATAACATATATATTATGAAAACGTTAAGATTTAATTAAATCTAAAAATGTAATTATTTCGTTGTTAATAATAAAAATTGTTTTAAACCATGGAAATATATATACGTATATATATATTTGACCTATTGTCATACGAACGTTTTAAAGATGTCCTTTAAACTCTTGAATTTATGTCACAACAGATAAATATATATTTAGGACGAATTATTTCATTTTCGACTACGCCTCAATACTTAAAATCACGAATATATATATATATATATATATATATATATATATATATATATATATATATACTAATGATCCCTAAATTTAATATTTGGGATAACTCACGCACATTGATTTTTGTAAATCCTTGTGTCCTTGATTTAAGTGTCATTTTGACTACTTTCGAACAAACGATTTTCGCTACGAATTGAAATTGTCACCTACGTCATATTTGGAATTACTTGTTATAGTACCACCGTCTAGGTTATGTTACTCATGTGCGGACACACACTTACGTATGTAAAATCGATAGGTGCTCGGTAGTTACGCAAGACTCGGAGTCTTAAACTAAATTGTAGCAGCGCACCCTAAGGTGAGTTACACAACCTTTTACGTTACGTCCGGGTTTGGACAATAACAAACGCAAACACGTTACACCCGGGTTAGGGTGATAACACGACAACTATTATGTATGATTAAAGTAGAAATCCAGTATATATCACATGTTCACGTAAAATGCTTTATCTTTGAAAGTCCTTACTTATCGAACCGTTAATAGCAAATAGCGAGGGGATATTGGGTAGTACTACTGGGGTCTGACAAACCCCACTCAGCGGGCACGAGATGCACCACCCGACTGGCGGTCGGACTGAGGACAATGTCAGCCTAACTTACCGTGATCGAGTAGACACGGGGAAGGCAAACCACGTAAGGAATTATTCCTACAACTAATTGGTCAGCTTCGGTTGCGAACGTTTTAGTGACATGAACTTAGGCTCGCTACCTACGATATGGATTGTACTGTTAATATACATGCTTACATACGAATAACAACTGTTGTATTCGTACTGCATAACTATACTAGTTATACTTATGTGCTTATGTGAACTCACCAACATTAGTTGACACTTGCTCTTATGCATGCTTTGCAGGACGCCAGGAGAATCTGATTTTTGGGCACGTACGTTGGTTAAAACCTTTTATTTTGGGAATTGGTTTTCAAATCTTTTCAACTTGAACTGGTATTTACTTATCGGGCGCTTGCTTGCGTAACTTGACTTTTATGAGCTTCCGCTAAACTTTAACTCTGGTTTGATATTTCCCTTTTGGAAATATATTTACAATTTGAACCCTGAACTTGTGTTTGATGTAACTAATGATTCGGGTCCTGGTCTGGTTCACACCCCACACGGTAAAACTCCGTTAGTGGAAATTGGGGGTGTGACAGATTGGTATCAGAGCCCTTGGTTGCAGAGAACTATAATTTTTAAAAATTCTAAACTGTAACTGTTTTTGAACATTAGTTACAACAATTCCCAAAAGCAATTCCTTTTCGCGTGCCAAAAATCGATTACTCACATTAGGTTGTTTTCCTTTTGTTTGTGTCTGTCTGGGTTTTGACAGTATGGCACCACACGATAACACGGGGGGTAAGGGAAAGAAAATTGCCAACGAACAGTCATCATCCTCCAACCAGCAAGGCCGCGAGCCTGAGCAGCCTGAGTACACGATAATGGATTTCCTTCGGGATCAGCACATACGTCCTGATAGGCGCGCACCAAACGATTACAGCTGGCTGAATCCGACAACATATCGGTTGCTTGATATGTTTCATGTACCAGAAAGGGTTGACTTACCCTTTGATATGCAACGGGTCGTTGCGGGATTGATTGCAGCGTATGACAACACTCTTGGAGAAACCAGACGAAATTCCATCAGCAATCGCACACGCGATAGAGAAATTGAGCGATTGCGGGCCGATCAAAGGGAACAGGAAACCTACCACTACAACTTGTCCCAGGGAGTAATGGGTATCCGTAATAGGGTCACCGAGCTTGAGTCGCGACCCAATCCAGCAGGTTTGGAGCATGAACTGCATCAGGCACAACAACAGATCACCGCCCTATAACATTCGAATGCAGCTCTCCAGCATTCCAACGCGACTCTTGCGGCACAGGTCGCCGCCCTCCAAGCCCAAATGGCAGCTCTGTAAGTTCAAGGTGCTCATGTTCATGAAGAAGAGGAGGAACCCTTCAAGGAAGAACCTTTTGAGGATGAGCCTCAAGAGGACATGGAAGAAGAACCAGATGTTATTGATCCTTGATCTAATATGTCTTCTTTTCTTTATTTGTTACTTTGAAACAAATTTGACTGGGTGCTCATTTTATTTTGAATGTTTTCAAATACTGAGATACCTTATGGTTGGATTTTAAATTTTGTAATGGATATTACATCTTTGTCTCACCAATGTGTTTCTAAAAATTATGTCGTGCGATGGATGGATGGATGAATAATTGTTTAGTGCTTAATGAAATTAATATTGGGTATATTAATCATTTGAATGATTTGCATGGAAAACAAAATCATGGCTGAACACCTCACAGCAACTCAAATCCAAGCCCTGATAAATGAAAGCGTCGCGGCAGCACTCGCCGCGGCTCAAGCGCAAGGAAAAAACAACGGTGGAAAGTAAAACAGACGAAAAATTGACTACATTTTTTTTTCTTCTTCTCTCAGTTTCCAAAATTATTCTCCGAATTAATTTCATGAAACAAATCCAGGCCCAGCTCAATGCACCTTCAAAACTTACATGGATTGTAAGCCGCTCACGTTCAAGGGTGATGAAGGAGAAATCAGAAAATGTGTTCTCAATGTATAACTGCCCAGTTGCGAATCGGGTCAATTTCGCAACCGCTACACTCGAGGGAGTTGCCCTCACTTGGTGGAACGCGCAAATCCAAATGTTAGGGCTCGACGCAGCGAATGCTATGACTTGGCAGGAATTTAAGGATGCCATGATGGAGGAGTATTGTCCTCGCGACCAGGTTAAAAGGTTGGAAGGTGAGTTCCAAAACTTGAAAATGGTAAGTTCTGAGATTGAAGAGTACACCGCTCGCTACCATGAGTACGCGGTGTTGTGTCCTACATTGGTTGATGCTAACTTCAAAAGGATTGAAAGGTACGTGGATGGGTTAGCTCCACAGATCAAGGGGATGGTTACTGCCTCAAACCCTGCAAATGTGCAGAATGCTATCAGGTTGGCCCATAAGCTGACTGACCAGGCCATAGAACAAGGAACGTTTCCACCCAGAAAGGTCCCTAAAACTGCCCTAGATGGGAAAAGAAAGAGAGATGACGACTCTAGTAACAACAACAACAATGGTAGTGGCAACACCAATGGGAGATCCTCTAACTCTCACAGCCAAAACAAGCGGTACAACAATTCCAGGGGTGACTTTAACAACGGTAACACCAACAGCGGGGGCGGTAATCAAAACCGCCAAGGTGGTAGCAATCAGAATAACAATGGGTACAAAGGACGAGCACCGTTCTGTAATCGGTGCAACCAACACCACAATGGGGCATGCAAGAGACTCACCTGTGAGCGTTGTGGTAAAGGGGGCCATGAAGCTAAGAACTGTTGGGGTGAACTACAAAACCGTCCCAATCAAAATCCGAACCAGAATCAGAATCAGAACCAGAGGCAGAATAATGAAGGCCCTAGAGGGTGTTTTGAATGTGGAAAACCAAGGCACCTAAAGAGGGACTGTCCACATCTCCGAAGGAACAATAACAACAATGTTGGCAACAACAACAACCACCGTAACAATAATAACAACGGTGGTGATGGGGGTAGAAACGGTGGAGATGGCGCCAAACGGCGAGCTTTTGTTATGGGATCTGGTGAAGCAAGAAACGATACCAATGTCATTACCGGTAAGTTTCTTCTAAACAACTACTTCGCAAATGTCTTATTTGATACTGGTGCTGAGAAGAGTTTTATCTCGACTAAGTTCTGTAAGTTGATTAAGGCTACTCAAACTCCACTAAAAGCTAGGTACATGGTTGAATTAGCAAATGGTAAGCTTCTTGACACCACTCACGTAGTTGAAAACTGCACATTAGAACTATCTGGTCATAAACTAAGTATAGACCTTATGCCTTTTACCATCGGTAGTTTCGACGTCATAGTGGGCATGGATTGGCTATCCAAATATCAGGCAGAAATCGTTTGTCAAGAAAAAGTCATACAAATACCCGTAGCAGGAGGAGAAGTACTCTTGATTCATGGCGAAAAGGGAGGTGTTGTCTCCGGAATCATATCATACCTTAAAGCGCAAAAGTGTCTTCGGAAAGGGCACGTGGCATTCCTGGCCACAGTTACGGACCAAACCAGGGTGGAGAGAAAAATCGAAGACTTCCCGAACGTACGCGATTACGCAGAGGTATTTCCTGAGGAATTACCTGGCCTTCCTCCGCATCGGCAAGTAGAATTTGGGATTGACCTCGCTCCGGGAGCAGCTCCAATCGCGCGTGCACCATATCGTCTAGCGGTGAACGAATTGAATGAGCTATCCACACAACTACAGGAACTGCTAGATAAGGGTTTCATTAGACCCAGCTCGTCACCATGGGGAGCATCGGTACTATTCTTCAAGAAGAAGGATGGCACGTTTAGAATGTGTATCGATTACCGCGAACTCAACAAGGTCACTATCAAGAATCGATACCCTCTTCCACGAATAGATGATCTTTTCGACCAGCTTCAAGGATCCAGTTACTATTCCAAGATTGATTTAAGGTCTGGCTACCATCAACTTCGAGTCCGTGAGGAGGACATAGAAAAGACAGCCATCAAAAGACGATATGGCCATTATGAATTCTTAGTCATGCTGTTCGGGCTGACGAACGCGCCAGCCGTGTTCATGAATCTCATGAACTGTGTGTGCAAGCCCTATCTGGATAAATTCGTCATAGTGTTTATTGACGACATCCTCATCTACTCCAAAACAAAAGAAGAACACGAGGAACATCTGCGGTTAATCTTAGAATTGTTAAAGAAAGAACAACTTTACGCAAAGTTCTCTAAGTGCGATTTTTGAATCCGAGAGGTTCAATTTCTGGGTCACATAGTTAAGGAGCAAGGTATCCACGTTGACCCAGCCAAGGTTGAAGCCATTAAAAGTTGGTCTACCCCTAGAGCTCCTACGGAAATTCGCCAATTCCTAGGTTTAGCGGGTTACTACCGTCGTTTTATAAGGGGATTTTTCCAGTTGGCTCAACCATTGACCGCTCTTACGCACAAAGGGGTTCAGTACAGATGGGGTGACAAGGAAGAGGCAGCCTTCCAAACTTTAAAATAGAAACTTTGTACTGCACCCATATTATCTTTACCTGATGGGATTGACGACTTCGAGGTCTATTGTGACGCGTCAATCCAGGGACTCGGATGTGTTTTAATGCAAAGAGGTAAGGTCATCGCATATGGGTCAAGGCAATTAAAGTCTCATGAGAAGAATTACACAACTCACGATTTAGAGTTAGGCGTTGTTGTATTTGCCTTGAAATTTTGGAGACACTACTTATACGGTACCAAGTGTACGATATTCACTGATCACAAGAGCCTCCAGCACATATTTGAACAGAAGGAACTCAACATGAGACAACGTAGGTGGGTCGAATTGCTAAACGACTACGACCTTGCAATAAAGTATCATCCAGGCGAGGCCAACGTGGTGGCCGATGCCTTGAGTAGAAAGGAACATGTCAAACCTAGAAGAGTTCGAGCTCTGCAATTAACGATTCATACAGGACTACCAGATAGACTCCGGGATGCTCAGAAAGAGGCCCTGAAGGAGGAGAATTTTGGGTCTGAATCATTACGTGACATATATGGAACTTCTGAAGTTAAGTCTGATGGACTTCGTTATTATAATGACCGTATATGGGTACCTTTGCATGGAAATATTAGGGAACTGGTCATGGACGAGGCTCACAAATCCCGTTATTCGATCCATCCGGGTTCAGACAAAATGTATCAAGACCTAAAGGGGGTATATTGGTGGCCCAATATGAAAGCTGACATCGCTAGATATGTCAGCAAGTGCTTGACGTGCGCGAAGGTCAAAACGGAACATCGAAAGCCAGCAGGATTACTGCAACAACCTAAAATTCCTGAATAGAAATGGGAAGAAATCTTGATGGATTTCATCACGGGATTGCCCCGTTCTTCTAGTGGTTGCGATATGGTTTGGGTTATCGTTGATCGGTTAACAAAATCTGTCCATTTCCTAGCTATCAAGGAAAGTGACAAAACAGACAAACTTGCAAGGATATATCTCAAGGAGATTGTCAAGCTTAATGGAGTGCCTTTATCTATTATCTCTGACCGAGGCCCTAGATTTGCTTCGAATTTTTGGAGGTCCTTACAAGCGGCGATGGGAACTCGCTTAGATATGAGTACCGTGTATCATTCTCAAACAGATGGACAGACTGAACGTACCATCCAAACTCTAGAGGACATGCTTAGAGCATGTGTGCTCGACTTTGGGAAAAATTGAGAAACGCTTTTACCACTGGTAGAATTCTCCTATAACAACAGCTACCATACCAGTATTGGAGCCGCTCCATTTGAGGCTCTCTACGGACGAAAATGCAGATCGCCGGTCTGTTGGGCTGAGGTCGGTGAGAGCCAACTCACTGGACCTGAATTAGTACACGAGACCACTGAAAGAATCGTGCAGATCAGAAACCGCGTGAAAGCGGCAAGAGATAGACAAAACAGTTATGCAGATAAACGCCGAAGGCCGTTAGAATTTGAAGTCGGCGACAAAGTACTGTTGAAAGTCTCACCTTAGAAAGGCGTCGTATGCTTTGGCAAGCGCGGGAAGTTGAATCCCCGTTATGTAGGACCATTAGAGATCACCGAAACCATTGGTCTGGTGGCTTACCGTTTAAATCTACCTCCTGAATTGGATGAAGTACACAACGTGTTTCATGTTTCAAACTTGAGAAAGTGTTTAGCTGATGCACTCTTATAGTTCCATTAGAAGAACTGCAAATCGATGAACAACTGTGATTCATCGAACAACCCGTGGAAATCATGGGACGTGAGGAGAAAACCTTGAAACGAAGTAAAATTCCCATCGTCAAAGTGAGATGGCAATCTAAACGTGGACCAGAGTTCACGTGGGAACGTGAAGATCAGATGAGAAAGAAATATCCTCACTTATTTGATCAGGCCTCAACAACTAATTAAGGTATGAGTTAAATTTTGGGACAAAATTTCCTTGACAAGGGGATGATGTAGCAACCCTAAAATTTTTCTTCTCCTTCCACAGAAACTGTAGCAACTTAAGGCAATTTTCGGGACGAAAATTCCTTAACAAGGGAATGATGTGACAACCGGCAATTTCCCAGGTTAAACCCGTTAATAACTTGTGTTACATTTCAATAACGTCCGTTACATCAGTTAACTAGAATAGTTACACGAGCATTGCACATGAGTCTAGACGTCGGTTGACCAACTTGAATGGATATAGTTTATAATTTTATATAAATTATATTTTATGTTTTCACGAAAATGTTTTGTCATTTTATGTGGCAATCATATTCATTATTTTTACGTGGTATATATGTATATATATAAATATATACGCACGCCGTTTTATGATTTTACGTGATATGTCACGTAGATTATGCGAAAGCGTTTCTATATTTTTATAGGAATTTAAAATGTATAGTTATTGGGATATAACTATGATTTTATGTGAAACGTATATAGGTTATTTTATACAACTTCGTTCGTTAATTATGTTCTGACGTATGCTCGTATAAGCATCGACAAGTTACTCTTCGTTAATCCTTGTTAACATCCATTAGGGTTAAGTAACTCAGTAGGGACCAATCTTGTCAATTTTGAAACTTGTTTTATTAAATAGAATTCCGAGGGGCTGAAATTGCCATTTAAGCAAACCTGATTCTTGTGAATTGATTGTCGACGATCAGGGGAACCCATTAACCGGCCTCGCCATAAAACCAAATTCAATACTTCGGTTACAATTTTTTTTCTTTTTCCATCGATCGGTCACAAGTCTGCAATCATTAGGTATACTCCAAATCGATTATCTCAAACACTCTCTCGAACTCTCTCCCACTCTCGCTCTCGTTTTTTCTTTTTTTTTAGGTTTTCCGGCGAACTCAGAGATTCCGGCCAACCGAACACTGTTTCACCACTATTATCACATCCCTAGGGTCACCGTCCTCTACCAAGCAACCCCGTGGCAACGATTTTGGGAACGGAGCATTGTCGGGTGGTACGGGTCGAGACTTTCGGATTCGTTTCGGTGTCAAAAAAAGTGTCAAGAATCATCACCGATTCGAGGTAATCACATAAGTATGTTAGTCGCATGTTTTTCTTCAGTTTAGTTCTAGTTTTGCGATTTTCCGGTGACCGGAATAAAACTCCGGCCACCGGAGTTATGGGGAAGATGATGGTAACAGGGCGGAACTGGATATGTATTAAACTGACTGGGTTAGAACACAACTGGGCTGTAGCGCGTTTGGTAAGACCCTGCGCTGGTGATTGGGAGGTCTCCAGTTCGAATCCTCCCTGCCCCAATTCTTTTTACAGCTTTTGTTTCCTGATCCAGTTTCCCTGCCTCTGATGAATAAAACCTTTAGGCTGCGGGATGATTAACAAACGAGCCCCTAGCCCAGTGGCTAGGGCGCTGTCTTACAACATCCAGGTCACGGGTTCGAGTCCCGTGACCCCCATTTCTGTGGTTATATATTTTTTTTTTAGATTCTATGTATTATTTGGTCCAAACTCAAAACCTATATTACAAGCCTATTAGATCTCGATCCGTGATACCCGTATAACATATATATTATGAAAACGTTAAGATTTAATTAAATCTAAAAATGTAATTATTTCGTTGTTAATAATAAAAATTGTTTTAAACCATGGAAATATATATACGTATATATATATTTGACCTATTGTCATACGAACGTTTTAAAGATGTCCTTTAAACTCTTGAATTTATGTCACAACAGATAAATATATATTTAGGACGAATTATTTCATTTTCGACTACGCCTCAATACTTAAAATCACGAATATATATATATATATATATATATATATATATATATATATATATATATACTAATGATCCCTAAATTTAATATTTGGGATAACTCACGCACATTGATTTTTGTAAATCCTTGTGTCCTTGATTTAAGTGTCATTTTGACTACTTTCGAACAAACGATTTTCGCTACGAATTGAAATTGTCACCTACGTCATATTTGGAATTACTTGTTATAGTACCACCGTCTAGGTTATGTTACTCATGTGCGGACACACACTTACGTATGTAAAATCGATAGGTGCTCGGTAGTTACGCAAGACTCGGAGTCTTAAACTAAATTGTAGCAGCGCACCCTAAGGTGAGTTACACAACCTTTTACGTTACGTCCGGGTTTGGACGATAACAAACGCAAACACGTTACACCCGGGTTAGGGTGATAACACGACAACTATTATGTATGATTAAAGTAGAAATCCAGTATATATCACATGTTCACGTAAAATGCTTTATCTTTGAAAGTCCTTACTTATCGAACCGTTAATAGCAAATAGCGAGGGGATATTGGGTAGTACTACTGGGGTCTGACAAACCCCACTCAGCGGGCACGAGATGCACCACCCGACTGGCGGTCGGACTGAGGACAATGTCAGCCTAACTTACCGTGATCGAGTAGACACGGGGAAGGCAAACCACGTAAGGAATTATTCCTACAACTAATTGGTCAGCTTCGGTTGCGAACGTTTTAGTGACATGAACTTAGGCTCGCTACCTACGATATGGATTGTACTGTTAATATACATGCTTACATACGAATAACAACTGTTGTATTCGTACTGCATAACTATACTAGTTATACTTATGTGCTTATGTGAACTCACCAACATTAGTTGACACTTGCTCTTATGCATGCTTTGCAGGACGCTAGGAGAATCTGATTTTTGGGCACGTACGTTGGTTAAAACCTTTTATTTTGGGAATTGGTTTTCAAATCTTTTCAACTTGAACTGGTATTTACTTATCGGGCGCTTGCTTGCGTAACTTGACTTTTATGAGCTTCCGCTAAACTTTAACTCTGGTTTGATATTTCCCTTTTGGAAATATATTTACAATTTGAACCCTGAACTTGTGTTTGATGTAACTAATGATTCGGGTCCTGGTCTG
>JBCNJP010013895.1:0-11722 GCA_039602395.1 Deinandra increscens subsp. villosa
ACGTGTTTATTTATTGAATTGCCTCTATGAGGAAGTATGTGCAACATGTTTGTTTAATTAATAGTGTATTTGTGTGAAATTCATGAACCGTGCTTATCTTGCTTAGAATGTAAATTGGTCACTTTTGGTTTCCAGCGAAACTACCGAGCGAAACTGTAGATTCGCCCGGTAGCCGGCTAAACTGTTTGATGTACAAGTGCTCGGAGCCAGTTTCGCTTGGCCAGCAGCGAAACTAGCCCCTGATATATATATTTTATAAAACCCTAGTTACTTCCCATTTGTATCATTTCACACAAAACACACACCACTCTCCATCTGCTCTCTTGAGATTTCTGGTCATCCGAGAAAACCACCAAGAAACCATCATCTCATCTCATCCATTCGGCCTCTAGATCGAATCGTGAGTCCCAAAACTATCCTTCATGCATTTTCTATGTGTTTTACTTTAAAGCATGCCTAGATCTTCATAGAATCAATTGATCTTTTGATATGATGCTTAGGAATGCTAGATCTGTTATAAAGTTTGCAACTTTACGTGTAAAATCATGCCATAATGAAGATTTATACTAATTAGGTCATTTTAGGTTTAAAATGTGTTTTTGGTGATTTCATGATGAAAATCCATGTTTAAAGTGTTAAAACTTACTGGTTAATGTTGGTAAATGTTTATGCATGCTAGATAATGAATTACATGAAGTATGGAAGCTGTTAGATTGATTTTTAGGCTGATTTATGTGTTTTTCGCGACTAGCGAAACTGTGCATTCAATAGGCGAAACTATTCAGCGAAATTATGTATATCTTCATCCAGCGACACTATTAAGCGAAACTATAGTGTCGCCCGTGACCGAAACTACCGAGCGAAACAACCATAGACCTTGTCCCTGAACGAAAGTTCAAACCAGTTTCGAACGAAGCTATGCTAGTGAAACTGTGTCGACAGTTTCGAGCGAAACTAGCTAGCGAAACTGTGTCATCGGGTACTGCCTAGCGAAAGTGCTGCCCGTACACACAGCGAAACTGTGCAGCGAAACTGCATAGCGAAACTATAGCAAAACTGCTTAGCGAAACTGTGATCAGGCCAAAACCCAAACTTGTGCAATTTATTTGAATGCTATGCCATGACTTACATGATTATGCAATGATGAAACGTGCTTTGATTTCTGATTTATGTGAACCCTTGTTTATGATCAACCATCGGTGTCGTGTGTCGGTATGTCGTGTCATAGTTCCAACGTGCTATGTTATGGACCATAGTGACGTAAGTTAAATAATAGACACAAAACTAATACTTAAGACCTAAACGTGTTCTTAGGTCTTCGATAAGCAAACAATACTTCGATTACTTAGTAAGTGTAGCAGTGCAACCAAAGGTGAGTGTCACAAACCCATTTATCGTGAACCCGTTGGGGTCACACTGAATAACTTAATGAAAAACAATGCTGACAACCTTATGAGTGCTATGCACCTCTCTGGTGAACTTGAAAACTTAGGAGTGCTTGGCACCCACTTGATGAATTTGAAGTGTTTTATGGGAGACACTTGTGAAATACTTAAACAACTATTTCTAAAACGAAACTGAAAATGTTTTCGGGATTCATGAGAACCCAAAGTAAACCGTTTTAATATGGCTAGTGTAGGTTAAAGTCTAACCACATGATATCACATGATTTCTAAGGATTGCCTTATAACTGAAAAAGTCCTCAACTAAATTGTACCATTAATTGTAAAGCGAGGGGATGTTGGGTAGATCTACTGGAGTTTGACAAACTCCGCCTCGTGACACTGGAGGTGCACGGAGGTACAATATCAGCCTATCTGACCGTGATCCCGAGAGGACACGGGGGAGGCAAAGCCGCGATGACGTAGGTCCGCAAAACAAAATAGATGATGGCGCTGCCACTACAATATTAGTCAGCTTTGGTACAAACTTTCTTAGTGCATGGAACAACGGATTAGCTACCCGCGATATCGGTTGAGCACTTTAATTATACAAAACTAGTACATACCCGATAACGTATGTTACGGACATTACTTTTACTAAATCACAATACTATGATTATGGATATCACTAAGCATTGCTTTTCACAAATAAATATTACAAAAGTATATGTTGACACGATTATGATTATGAGACCGGGCCACTGCATGACAAGCCCACTGTGAACTCACCAACCGTTAGGTTGACACTTGCGTGGTTTAAATTTTTGCAGATCGCTGAGGAGTATCCGGAGCGGGTTGGCATGGCATGTGAAGACAATTTTTAATTCTATTTAGACTTAATTGGGAACTTAAAACAATGAATTTGTAAAGCACGTGGTTAGTGCTAAGACAATATCTTTCCGCTGCGTATTTTGAGACTTTATTTGTGATATATATTCGGACTAACTTTGATTCGTTTAGTATTTGTAACTAATGGTTGTGGTCCTGGTTTGCTCGCACCCCTTAACGGTATAAACTCCATTAGTGGTTATTTGGGGGTGTGACAAGCTCATTTTGATTTAGAGCTACATCAAATGAACGTTAAAACTGCTTTCTCGAACGGTGACTTGTATGAAGAAGTGTTCATGACGCAGCCTAATGGGTTTAAACCAGAAGGTCAAGAACATTTAGTCTGCAAGATAAAGAAATCGATATACGGGTTGAAACAAGCATCACGTCAGTGGTATCTAAAGTTTGATGAAGTCATGAAAAAACAAGGTTTCCTGAAGAAACCAAGTGGACCAATGCACCTTTCTTAAGATGAGTGGGAGCAACTTTACTATACTTGTCCTATACATAGATGACATTCTTTTGGCAAGTAATAGTTTAGACATGTCACATGAGTCAAAGCGATTACTTTCGCTCAACTTTGACATGAAAGATCTCGGAGAGGCTTCTTACATTATAGGCATCGAAATTCACCGAGATAGAGCCAAAGGGATCTTAGGCTTATTCCAAAAGGCCTATATTGAGCGCGTCTTTGCTCGATATAACATGCAACATAGTAACCTCTCTAAAGCTCCTGTAGTTAAATGAGATGTTTTCGGCACTTTCCAATGTCCGAAAACAAATGAAGAAAAGGAGAAAATGAGAATGATACCTTATGCGTCTGTAGTTGGTAGCATCATGTATGCTCAAGTCTGTACTCGTCCAGATATTGCCTACATTGCTGGCATGTTAGGCCGTTATCAAACTAATCCTGGCCATGATCACTGGACAGCAGCTAAGAAGGTCCTTAGATATCTGAATGGGACGAGAGACTATAAACTAACCTACAGAAGAAGTGATAATCTGGAATTAATCGGATATTCTGATTCCGATTTTGCTAAATGCAAAGATGATAAGAAATCCACTTTGGGATACATCTTTATGTTAGCATGCGGGCCCATTTCATGGAAGAGTCATAAACAACAGCTAACTTCAACATCCACTATGATGACAGAGTACATTGTTGTTTACAACGCAACCTGTCATGGAATGTTGCTTAGAAATCTGATAACTGGACTCAAAATTGTTAATTCCATTTCTATACCATTGAAGCTTTATCGTGATAATTCAGCTGCCGTTACTTTCTCAAACAGTAATAGTTCGACTGGCGCTGAACTATATCTCGATACAAAGTATTTGTTCGTTCGTGAACGAGTTGAGGAAAATGTTCTTTGTATTGAGTATATAAGTACTAAGGATATGCTTGCGGATCCGATGACTAAGGGTCTCCCAACTAAAGTATTTGAAGAACTTGTTTCGAGAATGGGCTTTACTAAAGACCTTATCTAGCATATCGTACTTCTTATTTTAATTTAATTTCCTCTTCCGTTTGATTTTGTCTCTAAATATGTTATGCATGCATTATTGACATATAGACAGTTTATTATAAATCAACATTAAGGGCTTACTTTTGTGATTGATTCTGAATTTATGTTGAATTTTAAATTTGGGGTTGTAGTATGATTAATGGAGGTCTTGAGTTGGATCATCAACTCTATGACTGTATTTTTCTGCTGCAATTTTGGTTTAAAATTGAAATGAGTATTAAATTCTGATCAGACTTAGCTAATACCTCATTATAAATGATCATACGGCCAAGTGGGAGAATGTTAGACATA
This sequence comes from Deinandra increscens subsp. villosa, assembly GCA_039602395.1. Classification (NCBI taxonomy): domain Eukaryota; kingdom Viridiplantae; phylum Streptophyta; class Magnoliopsida; order Asterales; family Asteraceae; genus Deinandra; species Deinandra increscens. Next base: position 4,088 of record JBCNJP010013895.1, read on the forward strand.
ATATATATTACTTAGTATATGTATATATATTTCGTATATATGTATAAATATAATATATATTATATTATGTCCTTTAATCATTTATCTTAAATAATCAATTACCTATTTAACCCTATCTGGCATTATTTGACGGACGTAATTGCCCTTATTAGATAGACTAGGGTTTCCCCTTGGATGTATATATATATATAGAGCATCTATTAGAGAGAGGAGACTAATCACCTACACAATTTCGTCTCTCTCTCTCTCTCATCTCTCTCTCTAAATTCGTGAACCCTCACGAATTCACCATCATTAGCATACACCCTAAAGGGAAACCAAGGCTACTAACAGGATGGACAACCTTACTGCTGCTGATCTCAACCAGATGACAACAGGTAATCTTTACATAGTTATTATATGTTTATATATATCTAACGATTCAGGATTCGATCAACACATCAACAATGAAAATTCATCACAATAAGTCTAGATGGCTCTAAAAATTTAGCCAACAATCATAACGATATCCAAGAACACCAAATTCATAGTCATAATTATAAACATTGTGATGTAAATAAAAATTAAAACTATGACAAATAGAGTTCAAGAATCAAAATACTAAACCGAATTGCTTTTGACTGCTGCTTCTTCGAATTGTTTCTCCTCGTCTCCTGAAAATTTTGTCGAACTCTCCTCAAGAAAATTGTCGTTCAAATTTCGTCCGTAAGCTTCTCTGAATGTGGCTGCCCTCTACGAATTTTTTATCCAAAAACAAATTGCCGTTCTTCTTTTTTTTTTCTTATAATGCTCCCTTGCACATTTTCAGCCCACGTGAATTTGTGTATCATGGCCCACCAATTAATGCGACACCAGTCCTCCATCTTTCATAATTAATTCTTTAACCCTTGAACTTTGATGTAATATCATACCTTCCCCTTGGGCAATTAACCATTAACAAATATATTTAACCATTTTGAGCACAATTGACAAAATAAACACAATTAAAAATAAGAGACTCAAACTCACACCAAAACATACAAAAAAAATACTCAAGACCACACTATGACTCAAATAACTATAAAATATATAATAACACATACAATAACTCAATATTATATAAAAACCGACTCGATTAATGTACAAAATACACGGGAAAATCAGGATGTGTTTGCAATACATCATATATATAGGGAGAGGATCATTTGAGAACCAATTGGTTTTGAAAACTTTTGAGAACCATTCTGAGCCACTAGTTATCTATAGGGAAATCCCCCCCATGAATTTGAGTGGTCCCCCCATGAAAATTAGTGGCCCAGAATGGTTCTCAAAAGTTCTCAAAAGCAATTGGTTCTCATTTGAACCTAACCCTATATATATATATATATATATATATATATATATATATCTATGGAACCCCCCCCCCCCTAATGAATTATACTAGAGTATTCGTTAGGGACAAGCCGGGAGGTGACCTAACCCAATCAGTTTGCGTATTCAGTTCTTAGGATTACATATTGCGTCGCATCCGGAGAGTGATCTGGGGTCCATTAGGGTTTTCTTAGAATTGGCATAAAGATCCTGGTTCCGTCATAGTTTTCATTAACCGAGTGAAGTCGTGAGCATCAATTAGGATTCCTAGTCTAGGTAGTGTTGTTTCTCATATCTGGTTTCATCTTTAAGTTCTAAGCTTCAGTAGGTAATTTCTATTTTTAGCAATTTTCTATTTTTAATAAGTTTTAATAATTTAGTCAATTTTAGCTTAGTTAACGTAATTAGTTAATTTTGTCTCTAAATCAAAAACCAAATTTCGCCAATTAATCAGAAATTTATTTTTCATAGTTAATTTCGTCTTTTTAGTGTCTTTAGGGTTCGACCTCGGTTTACCGATAGCTATTCTACATTTGATAGGTTCGCTTTCCTGTTAAGTCGGTCTAGTTTTAGGTTAATTGAGTTTAATTTAGCGTGTCTAGGTCTAGGATAATTTAGTTTATTTTTATAGATCGATTTTTGCACATCAAGTTTTTGGCGCCCACCACCTCTGAGCTAATGGAAACTATGGCGAGTTTAGTGTTGCGTGAGATTTGTGTGGAAGTGGTGGATGTGGACGGTTTGGAATGAGTGGTGGAAAGTATGAACGCATCGAGTTCCATGCGAAGTACACAGAACCGTTCACGAATGTCCTTGTCAGGATCAGAAAATGGTGTAAGCTCAGATGGACCTCACGAACGGGTGTGTGGCATAAAACAGAAGAAAAATAAAATTAAAAATAAAAATTAGAAAAATTAAAATCCTAAATACCTAGACTCGAAATCAGAAAATCCTAAGACTCTAGACACGGAAAAACCTAAAAGACTCAAAATTTCCTAACAACGACCTAAGTTAATCTTGCTATTGCCAAGTCTCCCCGGAAACGGCGCCAAAAAAGTTATAGTTTTGTTAACTTTTCAAAGACTAAATCTGTATTCATTATGTACGGATTGATGCCTATTCAGTTCTTATGCAAGCTTTCTGGGAGACGGTTTCTGACACGACGTACACGACTGGGTTAGTTGCTTCCTCGATTAGGGATCCGTTTTTGAGATATATTCATAGGAGTTTAGATTGTTCACTCATTGGTAGGCGTGCTGGGGCTGATAAGATCAACATGTTGGATTTGTTCTGTTTGAGGCCGTTAGTGGAGAGACACCCGACCAACCTCGCTATGGTTTTCGTTCAGTCAGTTGCCCGGCCCCGCAAGGGAGAGCCGGAGGCGAGGTTGGATCTGGGCCCGTATATTGGTAGGTTGGCTGATCACTTAGGAGTGTTGGAGAGATATAGGCCTTCGCATTTGACCACTGGACCACCGACATTGCCGTATAGGTTGTTGGATATGCGGAAGGCTGGCTTTTGTCCGTTTGATGATCCTCCGTGATGGGTTGAGGTTGGAGCACCACCGAGGAGGAGGATTCTACATAGAGGAGAGAGACCCCCGGTTGTGAGACCCATTAGAGAGCCCAGGGCTGAGCCGTTGACATTAGAGGCGGTTAGGGATGAGATGATTATGAGGATGGATTTGCAGGATAGTGCCATTCGGAGTTTGTTCGTGGCTCAGGGGTTTGAGGTACCAGATTTCTTTTGCGAGCCTGAGGTTACTGCCGGTGATGATGAGGGAGATAGTTCAGATGATGCTGACGAGTAGGGGTTCGGTTGGAGTATTTTGACAGCAGCAGCCACTTTGATCGGTTATTTCACATCCTTGTACTTTGAAAAACCGTATACGAATCGTTTCTATGGATGAGACGGAAGTTTTGTCATTGAATCATGTTGAATGATTACATAACGAAGGAGTATACAACAATTAAGCGCTGGGGGAGGTCGGACAGAACCTCCCCTCTCAACACACAGAAACAAGACAGAAACTTACAAAGAAATACAAAGACGAAACTATTTATACTTCTTAATTCTGTCCGAACTGGGCACCTCCGAACTCTGTCCGAACTCCCTCCGAAATTGGAGTTCGGCCATCTAGGTTCGGCCAACTCCGAACCTAGAGTTCGGCTGGGTTTCGGACCTCAGTTCATGTCTCTGATAAATCAGTCTGTTTGACAATTCGAACAGTAACGGCCACACAAGGTTCATGCATTAACAAATTCCCCCTTGGACGTTACTGTCGAATCCAGACAATGATCTTCTAGCAATCTTCAGTCAGCTTGCTGCAGACACCTCTATCTTTAGCAAACTCCCCTTGACCGAATCATCAGGTATGCAGGAAACAATTCGAATCTTGTACAATCTCCACAACCAATAAAATCCCCCCTAGCTTCAAGCACAACCATCCAATTGGAACCGGCATGTATGATAATGGTTCACTTCATAAGTTGTATCCGGAAATTGTAAAGACACACGAACATCACTGCATCTTGATAATAATCTTCAATCTTCACCGAATTGTAACACATTCTGATCTTTATGAAAACAGACACGATCAGCATCTTCAATCACGGAAATTCCCCCTCAGCATCAAATCCATCCCAATATATTACTCCGGTAAACGTATATCTCGTTGCAGACTGGAATCTGACCAAGTCTTTCGACAACTCAAGAAAGTATCGGGCATATGACAGAAAGTTCCAAAACATAATTGAAAACTTTGACATATCGGTTCGCACGAACATCAGAATATACCACATTTCCAAGAAGATCAAAAACCACCATCATCCCTGAACTGATTGCTTTTGAATATTCACTTTTTCAATTATAAAACTTTGAAAGTTTTAGGGTCCACAATTATTTCCCCCTAATTAAGTGACATATTCAAATCTTCAATATTCATCTGATTCCAAACCCCGCAGGAACAAATCCTTTCTTTTTAGTGGAATGATAAACTCAAGTGGCCCACAACGGAATCTTTAATCTCATTTAATCTTCAGTTTGTGTAGAATGATAATCTCCAACAAACGTTCCCAAGTAATCATAACCATGTCTCCGAATCTCTGTCCATCATCGGAAACACGTATTCTTGAATCTCTGTCCATCATCAAGAACAATAACTACCCACAAACCCATTTCTTGAAATTCGATCACTAACTCGTAATTTGATCGAATTTTGATAACTAGAGACTTCTGTTAGGTAAAAACATGACTCAGGAAGACTCGATTGATTAAAAACCAAACAGAAACACTTCCAATCACCCCTAACTGAAGGTTTAACGTCTCGAAATGAAGAAAAACGATAGATTTCGACCATAGAAAGAACCAACAGCTCTGATACCAACTGAAAAACCGTATACGAATCGTTTCTATGGATGAGACGGAAGTTTTGTCATTGAATCATGTTGAATGATTACATAACGAAGGAGTATACAACAATTAAGCTCTGGGGGAGGTCGGACAGAACCTCCCCTCTCAACACACAGAAACAAGACAGAAACTTACAAAGAAATACAAAGACGAAACTATTTATACTTCTTAATTCTGTCCGAACTGGGCACCTCCGAACTCTGTCCGAACTCCCTCCGAACTTGGAGTTCGGCCATCTAGGTTCGGCCAACTCCGAACCTAGAGTTCGGCTGGGTTTCGGACCTCAGTTCATGTCTCCGATAAATCAGTCTGTTTGACAATTCGAACAGTAACGGCCACACAAGGTTCATGCATTAACATACTTTTTCTTTATTTTTGTTTTTATCATCATTGTCTGTACTAATATTTTGATATTATGATACTTGGGAATTTGTACGGGGTTAACCGGTTGGGTGGTTTGTTAGATATCTATATATGCTGCTGTGATTTTGGTTTGCCTTGTCTTGTTAGAATATGGTTTGTTAGTCGCCGCTTTCATTCGTGACGATGTTTTGTTATGTGCTTTTGGAGTTAGAGAATTTCGATTTCACGTTCGAATTGGAGGGCGAGGAGCAAGACTCTTTTCAATCATTCATGCCGATTCAATCAGGGGAGTCTATTCCAATTTTCTGTTCTTTTATTTTTCGTCTTATTTCTTTTACATTTATTTATTTATTTTCTTTTTATTTTCGTTTATTTGTTTATGCGTTGTTTCTCAGTTCACATTAGGGACAATGTGAGTTTTAAGTGTGGAGGTGGGGAGACTACGTGTCGTGTCTCGTTAGTTGAGTCAGTCTTAGTGTGCTTGTTTAAAGTGTGAGTTTTGTTATAAAAAAAATTTCAAAAAAATAATCAAAATAATTAAAAAAATTGAAAAAATGTTTAAATTAAATCTGCAGTTAAACATGGAAGATGATAGGTAAAACCGAGGAATTGTTGTCTGATTAAGGGCTTAAATGATAAATATAATTAAGAGTTGAAAGCATTGCCGGTTAGTGATGTATTGGTAGGCCCAGCTAACTTAGTTAGGCTTAAATATCCCATTGTGTTTATTGTTGTATAAATATGTAATTAATCAATCCGTTAGTGGATTCCCATTTTAGGAGTGATAGGAATACTGGAACTGAGGATTAGGAGGAAATAGACCATTTTAGGCTAGATACTTCTATGTCCTTAGAATAACCCGGCACACCAATGCGGTGGCGCCCCATTTTTCCATCATGAGCATATTAGGTAATAAATAAATTGGTTAAGACTTTTAGAGTGAAGGGACAAAATACTCATGTATAAATTAAGGATAGTATCCCGTGGTAAGTGCCTCTGATGATGTCCTGGATCTCGCTGGCAAAATACTCATGTACGATTTTGGGGATAGCATCTCAAAAAGAGTACCTCTAATGATGTTCTTGTAAAAGATTGTTGATTTACTGGTTAATGCGTATGGATGCTTGAATTAGGGTTGTAGTTAACTATCTAAACTGCTCAATCTGCGAATGTCTTTCGGTTTGGGTTGGGTAATCAATTGCGTGAATGTGTGTTTGTAGTTGATGTGGTTGACTAATAGTTAATCACTGTTTAGGTGGTTAGTGAAAATCTTGATTCTTGTGTGCTGCTAGGTTTAGACAAGCCGGGAGGTGATAGACCTATTGGGTAATCGGGTTTGTTAGGGTTTTTGGTTAAATTGCCTCGGGAGAGGGATTCTCTATGTATTCTAATTTTCATGTTATTCTATGTTAATTCAGTAAGTTAGTAGTTACTCCTTTCATCGTTAGGTGTCTGGGATAGGAACAAGCCGGAAGGTGACTTATATGTTCGAGTACTAGAATATCCGTTAGGAACAAGCTGGAAGGTGACCTAACCAATCAGTGTGCGTCTTTGATTCTTAGGATTTCCTACTGCATCACACCCGGTAAATGGTCTGGGGTCCACTAGGGTTTCCTTAGAGTTGTCATTAAGATCCTGATTCCTTCATAGTTATCCATAGCCGAGTGAAATTACGAGTGTTAAATAGGATTCTAGGTCTAGGTAATGCTCTTCTATCATCTGGTCGTTCTCTTGAGTTTTCTGATTTCGGTTGCTAGTAGTTATGTTGTAGATAGTTATAATGGAAGATGATAGGTAAAACCGAGGTTTGGTTGTCTGATTAAAGGCTTAATGGTAAATATAATTAAGAGTTAAAAGCATTGCCAGTTTAGGGTTTAGGGTTTAGGGAGTTAGATCCGATGGTATCCGGTATTGTGCGAACCGAATATGGATTCCCGTATATGGAAATTTGAGAGAATTGATTATGGATGAAGCCCATAAGTCTCGTTATTCTATTCATCCAGGCTCGGATGAAAACTCGATTCGCTTCGGATCTAGTGATTTGTACACCGAAACCGGACCGAAAGTTCACCCGAAACTAAGAATACAAAATCGTAAATAAATCTCTGTTTATAGCTTCAATTGATCGATGTTTACATGATTTGGACTCGTTTATAGCATCTAAACATGATCTAATACACAAAACTTCATGAAATTCGAGATCAAAAATTCCTCCCTTAGAAATCAAACTCAAAGAAACGGTTATGGTGAGAGTTCTTGACCTCCGAACTCCATAACCCATATATATATGCACACTAGTTCAGCTCCCATTCGGATCCAGTTCGGCGGATCCGAACCTCCACTTCGGATCACAACTTTTGCAGATCGGAGGACTTCACGTAATGTATTTGTGAGATTGATATCTCACATACACATATTTAATTCCAAATCCCTCAAGTTTAAGCGATTTAAATTTTCTACCCTGAATTATTGATTTAACTATTCTAACTGAACATTACTAACTGAAGTAAC
>JBCNJP010013896.1:0-11721 GCA_039602395.1 Deinandra increscens subsp. villosa
TTATGATGTGTTGCAAACACATCCCATTTCCGGGGTCTTTTAGTTAGTTATTTGAGTCGTTTTGAGTCGGTTTTTATTTGTTTTAGTTCGTTTTTAGTTAAGTTGTGTCTGTGAGTTTTTTAATTGTGTTTTGTAAGTTTTGCAGCAATTGTGTGAAGTCCCGAGGCCACGTTTGAAGAGGACAAGATTTAGCAAGGGAATAAACAAGAAGGGCTGAAGAAAGGTCCCCAGGCGTATCGCCTGGGGGGAAGTAATCTGCAAGCGATACGCTTGCAAGTAAGAAAGTCAAAGGCGGTTCCGAGAGTCAAACCCGATTAAATTGTCGTGTAGCATGGTCCAGGCGTATCGCCTGGGGAGGAAAAGGCAGCAAGCGATACGCTTGCTGGCCAAAAATCCGGAAATTTAGCTGATTTGATATAAATTCGACTTTAAGGGTTTCATTCGGGATTCTACGACTTGCAGATGGCAGAGGAGCGACCAGAGGAAATTTTCGAAGATAGAGAGTGCTGGAATCAAGTGGAGATCAACCGGGGACATGAATTCATCATCAAACCAATCACCCGGTTCCATCTTTACCTTCGGTTTGTAGTTTTTAGTTGATTAAGACCATGTATTGCATTGAGATTTCAGATTCTGTTTATGATTTTGCTGTGAACATGGTGGTTGGCTAGTTAATTTGCCACCACCTAGACCATTATGACAATTGTTTGATATTTGCAACTTTAATTCGGTTTTAGTATCTGATTGATGTTGATAGTCTTTTCAATTCCATTGATTTGCTGTGATGATGCATCTATGTACTTGATTCAGGTTGTTAGTTATTGATTGGACCTTGCTTTGCTTGCGGATGTCTTCCGGTTTGGGTAAAGTAGTTAGCTTGTAGGTTATTCTTGCACTTTAACATGATTGCTTAATTGTAGTCATAGGTTTAGTTGATATTTGATGATTTGGATCTTGTGTGTTGCTAGCTAAATAGACTTAAAAGGGTGATAGCTATTGGGTAGTTGGGTTGGTTAATTGCTTAGGATCGAGTTGTCCCAAAAGGAAATTCCCTAGGTTAATTGTCTAGCTTGCTATTCCGAGTCATTATAGTTTGTTAGTGGTAGCTCCGGTTAGCCTAAGGTGCCTTAGATTAGATTCGAGGGTGGTTAGGTTTAGCTGAAGTAGGAAGTACCCACAAGGTGAACTCTTGTCCGAGCGTAGGATTATTTGTTAGGAAGGACTTAAAAGGTGAACTAACCGCCATCAGGATTTCTATAACCGAGTTGAGTTGTGAGTGTTGAATAAGAGTCTAGGTCTAGGTGGTGCCTCTTTCTCATCTGAATTTCTCCAAAGTGTTCCTGCTTTTGTCTGTTTGCTCGTTGCTTAGTTAATTTTAGTTAAATTAAATCCTACATTCTAAAAACCCAAATTCAATCTACTCAGTAATTTCCATTCTTAGGTCCTAGGTTAATTTCATCTATAGCGTGTCTCTAGGGTTCGATATTCCCGGTCTTACCTTAGCTTAGCTACAATTCGACAGGTACACTTGCCTTAGGGTTCGGTCTAGTTTAGGTAGTTTCGGTAAGATTAGGTGTGTCTAGGTCTAGGTTTAGGTCTAGATTTTAATAGTATTTTTAGAGTCGTTCCGACACATCAAGTTTTTGGCGCCGTTGCCGGGGACACTTGGCAATAGCAAATTAACTTAGGTCTTCGTTAGGAAATTTCGAGTCTCTTAGGGTTTTCCCGTGTCTAGAGTCTTAGGATTTTTAGTTTTTTTGAGTCTAGATTTTTAGGTTTAATTTTTTCTAATTTTTATTTGAGTCTTCCCCCGTTTTATGCCACACACTCGTTCACGAGGTCCACCTGAGCTTTCACCACTTTCTGATCCCGACGCGGATATTCGTGAACGGTTCCGCCTTCTTCGCACGGAACTCGAGGCGTTCATCATTTCCACAACTCATTCCAAACCATCCACTTCCACACAGATCGCACGCGACACCAAACCCATTCCATTTCCCGACCTTTCATCTATGGCGGCACGTCGCACCATCAACGAGCAGGCCAGCGCCGGAGTTACTGACGCTAGGCTTGCCATTGCACAACCAAACATTGCCAACACCGCGAATTGGCAAGTTCCATCTCACGTTATCAATGCTTTGACACATTCGATTCAATTTCATGGACGTGAGGACGAAGATGCACCGACGCATGTCTCGCGCTTTACCCGAATCTGCAATACGTTCGGACTCACGGGAGTCGCGAACGATACCATCTATCTGCGCTTGTTCCCATTCTCCCTTACGTCTCAAGCCGCCGAGTGGCTTGAAACGCTTCCTCCAAATTCGATCGCCACCTGGGACGATCTGACAGCAAAATTCCTGAAAAAGTATCATCCTCCAGCCAAGGCTGCACGCACTCGGGAGGAAATCCACTCCTTTCGGATGGACCCCGATGAGCCTTATTCGGTTGCTTACGAACGATTCAACACTCTCCTGAGCAAATGTCCGTAACACGGGTTGACGGACTAGGCGATCATAGAAAAGTTCTACAATGGACTTCCTTATTCTGTTCAGAAGGAGTACAACATTTCGGCTGGAGGTCACATGATGGAAAAGCTCACTGTTGACGAATGCAAATCACTTTTCGAGAGCTTCGCACTTGTTGAACAGCAGGCACCCGGAGGTCGGAGAGCCACCTTGGCCCCGACTAGATCACTTGCACCGTCTACGTCTACCCGGAGTGTCAGTCACATTGGCTCAGAGACCATGCTGCCTAAGGAGTTAGAGAACATCTACAGGGCTTTAGAAGAAATCAAACTCCATATCAAAGCCAAATGTGAGCTGTGTAGAGTCACTCACAACACCTGAGATTGCCCGCTTGCTCCCGCTGAGCAGGTAGACTACATTGGAAACCGAAACCAGTTCGGTAATTCTTTCCAGTCCGGGTGGAGGAGTGGCCAGAATTCAGGATGGCGAGAGGGAGGAAACCCACCTGGTTTTCCATCAAGGAATAACTATTGTGGAGGAGATGACGGGCCTGGTTTAAAGGAGATTAGGGAGCTTATAGCTAACCAGACCCAGATCCTGCAGCAGATTGTGGCGAGAGATGAGGGAACACAGAAGAAGCTGGCTGAGCATGATACGTTACTAAGAAATCAACAAGCTTCGTTCCTGGATTTGCGGCGTTCGATTGGTGATATTGCGAAGCAGCTGAAGGAGCTCAATTCCCGTGGGGGTCAGTTTTCCGGTAGTACTTACAAAACCCCAATGCTAATGTTAACACCATTACTACTAGGAGCGGGAGAGTTGTTCAGAGTCCATCACCGGCGGTAGGTGAGGAGGAGCCGGTTGATGAGGAGATAGAGTTGGAGACGCCTGACGGGAGGGTGCATAAGAGCGTGACGCCAGCAAGTACCGCACCGAACGTCGAGGCTGAGAGAGTGACGAAGCCGCCGGATGGAGAGAAGCCGCTAAAGTGGGAGGCGGTGAGAGAGAAAAAGAGAGTTCGATTTGCGCCTCAACCGATTACAGCAGGTGACTTGAAACACGTGCCTTATCCTGAACGATTAATCCAACAGAAGAATGCGCGTGAGTACAGTCAGTTTCTTGATATTCTTAGGCAACTTAGGATTACTTTACCTTTCACGGAAGTTTTGAGTCAAATGCCTAAGTATGCTAGATTTTTGAAAGATATGTTGAGTAGTAAGAAGAAACTTGAAGCTTTATCTGATGTTACACTTGATGCCCAATGCTCCGCAATAGTACAGAATAAATTACCCGAGAAGCTTAATGACCCAGGGACCTTTACAATTCCTTGCTCTTTTGGTGATTCTTCTGTTACACGTGCCTTAGCTGATTTAGGTGCTTCTATAAATGTCATGCCTTTTTCTGTTTTTCAGCACCTAGGATTGGGCGATTTAGAGCCGACCAAGATGACAATTTTGTTAGCAGATAGGTCGGTGGTTAGGCCCAAAGGAATAGTGGAAAATGTACTTGTGCAAGTTGATAAATTTTTGTTCCCTATAGACTTTGTGGTAGTTGACAGTGCGTATGATGCTAGCTGCCCTTTGATTTTAGGTAGACCTTTCCTTAGGACCGCCCGGGCGTTAGTAGATGTGTTTTGCGGGCACCAACACTTTAAGGGTTGATCATGAGAATGCTGTGTTCGAGGTGGGTAGACGTGAGGATAGGGGCACCGAATCTGTGTGTTTGATAGGTACGTTGATGTCATTCATAGACCTAGTGGTGGTAGGTAATCGGTTAGAGGATGAAGAGGTTGATGAGCATGAGTGTGAGGAGAACACCGGGGGGTTAGTTGAATTAGTTGACAAAAATGAAATCTTTAACCCATTAGGGAAACCCGGTGAGGAAGTTGAGAAAGTGGTTGAAGAAGTTGAGGATGAGGTCGTGATAGAGGATAAGTGTGGGGAAGATCCCGGGGGGTTAGAGGAGTTATTGGATAGAACTGCGAATTTTGACCCGTTGGTAGAACCCGGAGGTGAGTTGGTAGTTGAGAGTAGTTGTAAGAGAGCCACACTTGGTGATCTAGGTGTTTTGAGTGATGATATAGGGTTAAAGCCAAGTGTGGGGAAGTTGGAGGTGGTTGTTAGTGGAAATGACCCGGCTTTGAGTTTTATAGAGAAAATTAAGTTTCTACCGGGTCGTTATAAGCATTGGAAGGTTAAGATGTTGTTGGAGTTACTAAAGTTTGTGGCTTCATGGGTTAGGAAGTTGGTTGGTAGTTGGGAAAATGAGAACCGGGTGCAATCCGGTAATTTTGTGAGCAAGGATGTGAAATCGAAGCCTCCGGATGGTTTGGGAGGTTGTTTTTCTGTTTTATGTTGATCGATGAAGTGCCTGGGTTGTAAAGTTTGTACTTGTGGTTTTTATTTTCTGCAATTTTTTAGTTTTTCGTGCATTTTGTGTCTTTGTGGTTTTGTGTTTTAGTGTTTGCAGGTTATTCTGGAGATTCAAGATATGGACAATGCGAGTGTGAAGACCAAAAGTACAGGTCTTGACTGAGAATTTCGACCATAGGCCTGGAGTGGAGCAAAAAGAGATAGAATAAATTTTGAGGCAAAAAGCTCAAAATTCCCTGGAAATTGCATTCCAGGCGTATCGCCTGGAGGTTGGTAGGTTATAGGCGATACGCCTGCAGGTTGATGGGGGCCGGTTGTTTGCAATTCCAGGCGTATCGCTTGGGACAGTCACGGATGTAGGCGATACGCCTGGAGGAGGTATGTCAGAAATTTTTCAACTTTTTTAATTTTGGTTATTTCTGGTTGCCAAGTTTGTTCCGGTTTGTTTGCAGTCGATGTTCTGAGTCTCTGGAGTTCCAGTTGAGCACGTTTCAACTTATTTTATTTTTATATTTTAAGTGTGTTTATTTTTATTCTGCTTTATTTTTATTCCGCTTTATTTTTATTCCATTCCACATTGAGGGCAATGTGTAATTCAAGTGTGGGGATGGGAGACTTGCGTCTTGAATCTTTTATTTTTGTTTTTAGTGTGTTTAATTGAGTCTTTGAAAAAAAATTGAAAATAGTTCAAAAATGTTCGAGATTCTGGCTGCAAGTTAAATGGAAAATGATAGGTAAAACTGGGAATTGATTTTCTAATTTGTACTTAAATGTTAAATTAATGTATAATTTGGGAAATGTGATGAAGTATGGTATGAATGGAAAACATTATTAATCTATGATGTGTCGGTAGGCCCAGCTGACCTAGGAGTAGCTTAAATAGCCTGTGTGTTTATTGTTGTATAAATATGCTAATCAGTGTGCTAGTGGGTTCCCATTTTAGGAGTGATAGGAATACTGAACCTGATGATTAGGAAGAAAGAGACCGCTTTAGGCTAGATACTCCTATGCCCTTAGAATGTCCAATGAGCATGTTAGTTAATAATTTGTTAATGAATTAGAGTGAAGGGACAAAATACTCATGTACAAACTAAGGATAGTATCCCGTGGTAAGTACCTCTGATGATGTTCTGGATCTCGCGGGCAAAATACTCACGTATGATTTTGGGGATAATATCTCGAAAATAATGCCTCTGATGATGTCCGTTGGTAATTTTAGGTAAAAGTGATCAATTAGTAAAAAAAATGATAAAAAAAATGATAAATTAGAGAATAATTGCTCAAGAAGTTGCATTCCAATAATTAGTATTCATTGGACATCCTAGTATCTGGTTTGAGGGGGGGTTGGAGAAAATAGAAAATTTAAATCATTAATACCCTTTGCTTTGACTGATTATGATTCGGTAGTAGGTTGAACTTGACCTTTCTTTAGTGGGATCCATAGGCGACTGAAATTTATATCTGGTAATTTCATAAACACATGGGGGCGAAAGAAAAGGTTGGTGGTTGGGTTTAATCGGATCGAAATATCGGCAATTGTAATTAGTGTGTTAGTACGTTTTGGAATGTGAAATTGTTTGGTGGATGTTAAATTTAAATGTTAAATGTTTAGAAGTCAATTTCCTGGTTGTGATTCCATTGCAGTATTTTTCGAGGACGAAAAAAGAGTCAGTGTGGGGATGTTTGATGTGTTGCAAACACATCCCATTTCCGGGGTCTTTTAGTTAGTTATTTGAGTCGTTTTGAGTCGGTTTTTATTTGTTTTAGTTCGTTTTTAGTTAAGTTGTGTCTGTGAGTTTTTTAATTGTGTTTTGTAAGTTTTGCAGCAATTTTGTGAAGTCCCGAGGCCACGTTTGAAGAGGACAAGATTTAACAAGGGAATAAACAAGAAGGGCTGAAGAAAGGTCTGCAGGCGTATCGCCTGGGGGGGAAGTAATCTGCAAGCGATACGCTTGCAAGTGAGAAAGTCGAAGGCGGTTCCGAGAGTCAAACCCGACTAAATTGTCGTGTAGCATGGTCTAGGCGTATCGCCTGGGGAGGAAAAGGCAGCAAGCGATACGCTTGCTGGCCAAAAATCCGGAAACTTAGCTGATTTTATATAAATTCGACTTTAAGGGTTTCATTCGGGATTCTACGACTTGCAGACGGCAGAGGAGCGACCAGAGGCGATTTTCGAAGATAGAGAGTGCTGGAATCAAGTGGAGATCAATCGGGGACATGAATTCATCATCAAATCAATCACCCGGTTCCATTTTTACCTTCGGTTTCTAGTTTTTAGTTGATTAAGACCATGTATTGCATTGAGATTTCAGATTCTATTTATGATTTTGCTGTGAACATGGTGGTTGGCTAGTTAATTTGCCACCACCTGGACCATTATGACAGTTGTTTGATATTTGCAACTTTAATTCAGTTTTAGTATCTGATTGATGTTGATAATCTTTTCAATTCCATTGATTTGCTGTGATGATGCATCTATGTACTTGATTCAGGTTGTTAGTTATTGATTGGACCTTGCTTTGCTTGCGGATGTCTTCCGGTTTGGGTAAAGTAGTTAGCTTGTAGGTTATTCTTGCACTTTAACATGATTGCTTAATTGTAGTCATAGGTTTAGTTGATATTTGATGATTTGGATCTTGTGTGTTGCTAGCTAAATAGACTTAAAAGGGTGATAGCTATTGGGTAGTTGGGTTGGTTAATTGCTTAGGATCGAGTTGTCCCAAAAGGAAATTCCCTAGGTTAATTGTCTAGCTTGCTATTCCGAGTCATTATAGTTTGTTAGCGGTAGCTCCGGTTAGTCTAAGGTGCCTTAGATTAGATTCGAGGGTGGTTAGGTTTAGCTGAAGTAGGAAGTACCCACAAGGTGAACTCTTGTCCGAGCGTAGGATTATCTGTTAGGAAGGACTTAAAAGGTGAACTAACCGCCATTAGGTGTGTCTAGGTCTAGGTTTAGGTCTAGGTTTTAATAGTATTTTTAGAGTCGTTGGGTTGAATTGCTTAATGATTACGAATGCGAGATTCGATATCATCCCGGTAAGGCTAATGTAGTAGCCGATGCCTTAAGCAGGAAGGAACGCGTGAAACCTCTCCGGGTAAGAGCATTAAGTATGACTATACGCTCGAACCTCAGTTCGCAAATCCGCGTCGCACAAATTGAAGCCCTCAAGGAAGAGAATCTTAGGGATGAATGCTTGCGAGGTATGGAGAAGCATTTATTGGAGAAACCTGATGGAACCCTAAATTTCACGAACAGGTTATGGGTACCTAGCTATGGAGATTTAAGGAAGCTAGTACTCGACGAAGCCCACAAGACTAGATGTTCTTTCCACCCAGGAGCCGACAAGATGTATCATGACCTGAAGGAACATTTCTGGTGGCCTAACATGAAGGCTGAGATAGCTACTTATGTTAGCAAGTGCCTAACTTACTCAAAGGTCAAAGCAGAACATCAGAAACCCTCCGGTTTGCTGATTCAACCAGAAATCCCACAATGGAAATGGGAAGGGATATCTATGGACTTCATCACGAAGTTGCCAAAAGCCCGATCTGGCTGCGATGCCATTTGGGTGATTGTTGATCGACTGACTAAATCTGCTCACTTCTTGGTGATTAAGGAAACTGATAGTATGGAGAGAAGGACTAAGCTTTATCTGAAGGAAGTCGTCTCACGACACGGAGTTCCTACTTCTATCATCTCTGATCGCGATAGTCGATTTACCGCCAAGTTTTGGCAATCAATTCAGAAATCTTTGGGGACACGTCTTGACATGAGTACCGCTTACCACCCTCAGATGGATGGCCAAAGCGAGAGGACGATTCAAACGCTTGAAGACATGCTACGAGCCTGTGTGATCGACTTCGGACGTAACTGGGATGAACATCTGCCCCTTGCAGAATTCTCTTACAACAACAGTTATCACACTAGCATTCAAGCCGCCCCATTCGAAGCACTTTATGGACGTAAGTGCAGATCCCCTCTTTGTTGGACTGACGTTGGAGATAGTCAACTCACTGGTCCCGAAATCCTATTCGAGACTACCGAGAAGATTCATCAAATCAAGGAACGTCTCAAAGCCACCCGAGACCGTCAG
The DNA here is from genome assembly GCA_039602395.1 of Deinandra increscens subsp. villosa. Taxonomy (NCBI): domain Eukaryota; kingdom Viridiplantae; phylum Streptophyta; class Magnoliopsida; order Asterales; family Asteraceae; genus Deinandra; species Deinandra increscens. The sequence continues at coordinate 8,932 of JBCNJP010013896.1, forward strand.
AAGAGTTATGCAGACAATCGACGTAAACCCTTAGAATTTCAAATCGGTGATCGTGTGATGTTGAAGGTAGCACCTTGGAAAGGTGTCATTCGTTTCGGTAAGCGAGGAAAGTTAAACCCTCGATACATTGGTCCCTTTGAGATCCTCGAACGGATAGGACCGGTCGCTTACAGATTACTCCTGCCACCCGAACTAAGTAGTGTGCATGATGTTTTCCATATTTGTAACCTGAAGAAGTGTTTGTCTAATGAAACACTTGTCGTTCCTCTCGACGAGATCCAAGTCGATGAAACACTTCATTTCGTCGAGGAACCCGCGGAGATACTTGATCGAGAAGTCAGGCGACTTAAAAGAAGCTGCATTCCCCTCGTCAAAGTGCGTTGGAACTCAAGATGAGGACCGGAATTCACTTGGGAACGCAAGGACCAGATGCGTCTAAAGTATCCCCAAGTTTTCGAGTACGTTGCACCCGCCAATGGACAAGACTGAATTTCGGGACGAAATTGTTCTAACGGGGGAGAATGTAACACCTCGCACAAAACCAGGTCAACCTTATTACTTTGACTTTAATTAGCAATAATTAATACGTGCTTAATCGTCATTATGTGTTTATTATATATATATATATATATATATATATATATATATATATATATTAGTACATATATATATTGTTGCAACCCTTAGAATAATTCCTGAGTTTGTGTTCCGTTGTCCAACCCCCTTTTGAAACAAGAAAACCATTTATAAATAAATGGAACTTTAACAATAAAAATGTTTATATAAAAATGGAACTTTTATATATTTTTATTTAACGATTGTCACTACGTTTCGTCACGACAAAACTTTTAGAAAATTTGATTTTCTTCGTAAGGTTTATCAAGACTTGACTATCCAAACCTTTTTGCCCGGATACTTTTCCCAAATTGTCCACCGTTAGCCTCGTTGACTAACCGAAAACCCTTATTGGGCCTCGTAAGCCCAACTTTCACATACAAACCCGGATAGTCACCAAAATTTACAGAAACACTCGTGACGTCACTGCGAACGTTTTGGTACCACCCGACGACCCGTAACCCACCCAGTTTACCGGCCCAATAACCCCAAACCGCCCCCCCTTGCGGCCCATTAACCCAACCCACAGCCCGGCCCGCCCGACTGGCCCAACCCGCCACCCGACCCGACTGGCCCACCCGCGCCCAGCCCGCCCGACCCGGCCTGGTCCCCCTCTCGGCCCAACACCGAAACCGGCCCACATCCCTTTTTCTTTTGGATTTTTGGCCCAAACTCTCAAGCCCAAATTCTTATATTTTTAACCCAAATCTTTTATAGATTTTAGCCCACTAATTTTTATAAAAATAAACCCATCACCTTTGTAATTTTATAAAAATCTCAAACTCTTTAACTAGTGATCTTAACTTAACCCTTTTGTAAAAACCCTTGAACTTTTATATAACTCTTTTATAAAAGTTGTCATCTTTTTATAAAAACTAGAGAATCACCTACAACTTAATTTCTCTTGATTATTTTAAATCAAAATTGATAGAAATGCTAGTTGTCTTAAGAGGATTAACCAAAGGTTACCAACCTTGCTTTTTGAGTATAAAAGAGAGGCATGGGGTCTCATCTTCCTTGCACATTTTCACCCATTTCACTAGTGAAATCCTCTCCTCCTCCCTTGTCCCAAACCGGCCACCGCCCTCCTCCCTAGAGCCGCCGGCCAGCCACCGCCGGACCACCCCACCGCCGCCATCCAAACCGCCGGACCACCTCCTCTCTTCTCCTTCTTATCTCGGTTCATCTCCTACTCCCCATTGTGAGTCTTTTGAACCCTTCTCTTCACATATGATCTTCACCCAAAGTCACCAACAAGTCTTGTTATGAAAAACCTATCTTTTCTTTTTCTATTTTATGCAAGACACTTGGTCCTTCAAGAGTCTAGACCAACCATTCTTCTTCTAATCCTCTAATCACCAACACTTGGGTGGAATAATATAAGTGACTTGATCTAACAAGTCTTGGTGTTCTTGAGAACTTAAACTAGCCATTTCTTGGGACTTTGCATTAGAGAAATCTCATGAAAGTATCATGCAAAGATCTAGATCATTTTAACCAACAAATCTTTACATTATGTTATTTACTTGTTATTTACATTTACTTGCAAATTTATATTCATGTCTTTATATTTATTGCATTTACATTTATGTATTTATGTTATTTTGTCCTAACAACTAAGTTGTTAGTGGATTTGTTCAAGATCCTTGAACATAAATGTCCTAGCTTTGCTAGTTGATGATCTATATTTACTTATGTTTATTTTGCTTAACATATGTTAACATACTAACTAGTAACCTTTAAACTTGGACAAAGGGCTTATGTAGCTAGTTAAAACATAATATCTTGATCTTTAAAAACTTAACTAGTGAGAAATCTTGTAAAAAGACATGAAACTTTTGTAAATAAAAGTCATTTTGTAAAACAAAGATTCTTGGAAAGTCTTAACCAAAAGTTTATCTCTTAAACTTATCATTTATAAAATATGTCATATTTTATAAAAAGAAAGTCACCAAAGACCAAGACTTAATGTGTTGGTGAATTTAATTCACCAAAACACAAAAATAGTTTATTTTATTTTTACTAAAACTAGTAAAAATGCATTTAATAACCTTCTCCTTTATAACAATCATTTGGACGTAAATACTTAGATTTTTATACTTTAAATGACTTGTCATAAATGTTCAAAACATTCCCTAAAAAGACTAGTTATAAACTAGATGATTTTTATAAGTT
>JBCNJP010013897.1:0-11720 GCA_039602395.1 Deinandra increscens subsp. villosa
TATAGTTTTACGATTCCAGAATCATCAAATCAAAATGCATTTTTTGTCAAATCAGTTGATAATTTTGCTAAACTGATTTCTACTCTCATTTCATGGTCTTTTGGAATGATTATCAATGTTGTGAACAATGCTCGGCTGAATGAAAACGATCTTGATGAAATCGATGATGATCAGCTAAATGACATGAATATAGCCTGGAAATTGGCTATGTTGTGTCAGAAATCAAAACGATATTCCAAGAAAACTGGAAAACAACATTTTGGTTCAGATGGAAAGATGGGATTTGATAAATCGAAGATAAAATGTTACAAATGTTCCAATCTTGGACATTTTGCTAGAGAGTGTTAGCAATCTCATGTTCACCAGTCTGTTTCAAAAACTACAATTTGCTCTTAACTATCATCAACTAATCAAGCTTTGACTGTTACTGATGATGGATGTTATAATTGGGGAAAAGTGTTTCTTGATAAGTCAGCTTTGATTGTCACACATGAACAAGATGATTATTATTTAGATTCAAGTTCTTATGAATCTGCTAAGAATGAAAATTCTGAATCGAAGATTGAAAGTTTGTTGAAGGAGAATGCTGGTTTAGTAAAAGAAATAAGTTTGCTTACCGAAGAATTGAAATTAGTGAAATCCAATTTGAAGGCATCCAAGGAAGAATTCAAAGAGTCTGAGAAAAAAATTGTCAAATTGTCTGAACAGAATGATGAGTTAGTTCAAGAAACTGAAAAATAAAAAGCTAAAGCGAAAGATGTTGAAAAAGGTTTCAATGATCTATTTGAAAAATCAAAGATTAAGCTTGATATGCTTACCAAGACTTCTGATGAAAATGTTGCTAAAATTGAGGCATATCAGATTGACATGGAAAAATTGTTGGATGAAAAGAGAGAGTTAGCAAGAGTGAATAAATTGCAAAATGCAAATCTTGAAATTCAGAAAAGAAACGAAGACAAATGGAGGAAAGAATTGTTTGATGAGCTTGATAATCTTAGACTGCAAAAATATGAAACAAACAAGGTTGCAAAGAGGTTGCTAGCTACAGAAAAGGAATTGGCTGAAGCACAATAGAAGATTTCTGATTTTAAGATCCAAGTGATTGATGAAAATCGTCTTCTAAACAATGTCACCAATTCACCATTTCACAAGTTTTTTAGCAAAAGATGAAAATTTTGAAACTGTTAGGACCGATTTTCACTACGAGAATCTCGATCTTGAGCAAGAACGATGTTCGGATTCGAAAACTCAAAAAACAAATGAAGAAGATGATGATGATGAATCATGAATAATCATCATAAGAAGAAAGATGAACAAATCGAATGAATTCATTAATCGAAAGATTACAATCAATGAATCATGAAGAACACTCTCTCTCTCTAGAATCCATGACTCACTCTCTCTCTAGAATGGAAATCTCACACTCTACAAGAAAATTCATCATCTCCACATTCGGAGACTCCTTTACTTGTAATGGGCACCCTCACTATATATAGTGAGGGTGACTGACAACAGAAAAACATGACAAATGAACGAAATTACAAGTAAAGCAAATAAACATAAATTGTTAATTAAATCAAAGTTATCCGAAGCTTGACTCGTTCGAACCGATCTTCCGTTGACTTTTACGTTGACCGTTGACCCGAACGGTTGACTTTTCCAGAAAACGGTCTTCGGTCCAATCTCGCAAGCCTCGAGCATCACAACCCAGTCTCTAAATCGATTCACATGGATTCTTCAGTCGAATGCTTCGGTAAACAGATTTGATGGCGTCAGTCACATAAATTTTTGTTCCAACAATTTCCCCCTTGACTGACGCTTTCAAATCTGTTCAACTGCTGAAGAATCGCTCTGCCGTACATCTTCAATGAGAAACTGATAAACCGGAGACAATCTGTCGTAGAGATTCCCCCTCTGAATAAGCTTCTTCTGTTCTTGTTGCTCCAGTTCGAGATCCAAGTGTTCCGCTCACTCGGTTCACACGGTCGGGTACAATACTAAGAAAATGCTACATCTCGGAGTCCAAACCGCAACAAACTGAATCAGATAAACCAGTCAAACACCGAACATGCTCCAACTCCGGATAATCGACCCGATATCCAAATCCATAATAATTCCTCTTATTTCTCTAAATCTCTCCAAAAACATCAAGTCGGAAGCGTAAAAATCAGATGCGGAGAGTCGAACCGTCGCGATCGGTTGCCTAGAGAAACCGGATAAATAATCTTGAAATCGGACAATCTTGCGAAAAACCGGAAGCCGGATGCTGACAGTTGTGAATAATCCGCGTGACTGAGGTTGGATGCGAAAATTAAAGTAAATGTCAAATTTCTTCAATAAACGGTCATCCGAGAGATTTAATCGGATAAATTCCAAAATTTAACTGAGATTCCAGTTAATCCGGTTAGTTGACATCGGCACTTCGTCAGCTAAACAACTTAGAGTGAGATATAACGAAAAAGTTTGCATGCTTAACCGAAAAAGGAAACTATCCCGTCAGTGATCGTTAGCTAACGTGGTCTGAAGTCACCAAAAACTTGAACCCAATTAAAATGAAATAAATCCGTGACCAATAAATTTTCTGAAATTCCGTCGCGGCATTATCTCGTTCGTCTCGAAAAACTGATAAGAAAAACGCCGTGTAGACGAAATATGCAGAAAATTAATTAAATCAATTAAATCCCTCAAGAAAAACCTTAATCCTTGAAAATAATCATCAACCAATCAGATTTTAGCTCAAGAAGACCACAATCCGTGTGAAAAGGAATGGACCAATCAAAATTGAGTTTTAAATCTCATCTTACGGCTGAAAAGAAGAGATCCAAGGGCTTTCAGCAGCGATCCGTGTGAGGGTGCTGCCATCCAATCAGCATAAGACAGCAATAAAGGCTGTCAACGGGTTCTTTTCTTGAGGCTGGGACCCGCGCCATCCTTGACCAATCACAATTTGCTTAGTATTGTCTAATATACCGACAAGAAGGGAAAGAGACAATTCCTTTCCAACCAATGAGAATTCGACAGACGCAAAGGTTGACCAATCAAGGAGAGAGAAGAGAATTTCGCTGACCAATTAACCAAGTCCACGTCATCACTGTCTCTCTCAACTCGTCTTCCACCCAACAAACCCTAAATCTGATCGGAGACATTACCGGAAAAACGAACCACCGCCGGAAAACCGTAAATCGACCATATCTCGGAAAATACTCAACGAAAAATGACGATTTTTGTACCCCTGAACTCGTATGATCATCCTCTACAACTCTTGACGTTCAAAATTCTCTGAAAATGTCTCGAACGAAAACCCAGTAACAAGTCCGCTAACCCGTTCAAGTCCGCTAAAGCTTACCAGAAGTTCGCTAAGAGGCTTGAGAAGTTCGCTAGGGACTGAAGTTCGCTAAAGCCAACTGAAGTTCGCTAAGCAGAACTTCAAGTTCGCTAAACCTGATTCAAGTTCGCTAAGACAAACGTCAAGTCCGCTAAAGACTCATGAAGTCCGCTAAAGATGAACAGAAGTTCGCTAAGCCCATGAGAAGTCCGCTAGGACAATCTTCAAACCTTCAAACACTGATGAACAAATACTGGAAAATCGATGAACACTGAAGAAACTTACTCAGTGAACTTGAAATCTGCCCAAAACCGATAAGAAAACCCGTAATGATGCACGATATGATGAAGCTAAACCATTCACGACAATGTTGTGGCCACCAACAACTTCATAAACAGCAGCTAATCGGATCAAAACAGCTCTTCAAAATCTGCAAATCTTCAAGAACACGAAGAACACACACTTACACCGTCAGTGTGTGTTTTTCCAGATCCGCCCAAACCGTTGAGATTCAGACGAAACGGATGCTTCCAATGGATCCGGAATGCGTTTTCCACTGAGAATCATACCTCATATCATCCAAATCCATGAAGAAATGCCCAGAAAACCAAGAATCAAAGCTCAAAATCTTCAAAATCTTCAAATACGGGGAAAACTTCAAAGTTCCAAAAAAAGCTTCGGATCTTCATTTCTCCACCAGATCTGAAGATGTAGAACACTAAATAACATCCAGTTGCACTCCCAGAACATGAATCCATCATCCATATCATCAGAATCCATCCAGAATCGAAGAAAAAAATAGAAAAAAGTCTCTAAAAAATGAAGTTTTCTCATCTTCACCATTCAAGCTCAAAATCCAGATTCGAGTGACCAGATTCACGGTGAGATGAATCTGATCGGTACCTGCTCTTGAGTACCATTTGTTAGGACCGATTTTCACTACGAGAATCTCGATCTTGAGCAAGAACGAGTTTGTGACATCCGAGAATTTCAAGGTTTACTTCCGTTAGACAATTTCCGTTAGTTACGTTATAAGTGTTAACTTAGTAACTAATACTTAACTAGGCCGAATACGTCCACGTCCTTTGGTTGATCACCGAACCCGTCCATATGTGTTATGTGTTTAACTATTTATTGTCATTATGTGCAATGTGATTTAAATGCATGATTTAGTATTGTGAATAGCATGACAAATTATGAATCGTGTTTATCTTGCTTAGAATGTGAAATTGACCACTTTTGGTAACCAGCGAAACTACCGGGCGAAACTATAGTGTCGCCCGGCAGTCTCTTGGCTCACTCGTGATCAGAGCTAGTTTCGCCTGGCCAGCGAAACTGCCAGCGAAACTAGGCTCTGATATATAATATCTTAATAAACCCTAGTTTCTCCATTTGCCTCCTTTACACAAAAACACACACACACACTTCATCTTTCTCCTGGAAATCTGGTCAGCCGAGATTCACACCGAGCCATCGAGATCTCAGCCCCGAACCATCATCCATCAAGCTTGGAGATCGAACCGTGAGTCCCAAAACCACCATTTTTATGTTTTCTATGTGTTTTACTTAAAAGCATGACCAAACCTCCATGGAATCACTTGATCTTCTGATATGTTGCTTAGGAATGCTAGATCTACCATAAAGTTGGTAACTTTACGTGTGAAATCCACCCATAATGAAGATTTATGCTATTTAGGTCATTTTAGGGTTTTAAATGTATTTTGGTGATTTGATGATGAAAATGCATGAATAAGGTGTTAAAACTGCTTGTTTGATGTTGGTAAATGTCTATGCATGCTAGATAATGAGTTATGTGAAATATGGAAGCTGTTAGAGTGATTTTTAGGCTGATCCGTAAGTTTTTCGCGACCAGCGAAACTGACATGTTCTTTGGGCGAAACTATACAGCGAAACTGTATAGATCTCCCTCCAGCGAAACTGTGCTGGCGAAACTATAGTGTCGCCCGCGAAACTGACCAGACCTGCTCGAACGAAACTACCGAGCGAAATTCCCTGAACGAAAGTTCAAACCAGTTTCGGGCGAAACTAGGCTAGCGAAACTGTGCCAACAGTTTCGAGCGAAACTAGCCTAGCGAAACTGTGTCATCGGGTGTTGCCTAGCGAAAGTGCCGCCCGTGCACACAGCGAAACTGACTAGCGAAACTGCTAGCGAAACTGAGACCAGAATCCAAACTTGTGCAATTTGCTTGAATGTTATGCCATGACTTACATGATTATGCCATGATGATACATGCTTTGACTTCTGATGTATATGAACCCTTGTTTATGATCAACCATCGGTGTCGTGTGTCTGTATGTCGAGTCATAGTTCCAACGTGCTATGTTATGGGCCATAGTGACGTTAAGTAAAGATTAGACACAAAACTAATACTTAAGACCTAAACGTGTTCATAGGTCTTCGATAAACAATACTTGGATTATTAGCAAGTGTAGCAGTGCAACCCAAGGTGAGTGTCACTAACCCGATTACCGTGAACCCGTTTGGGTCACACCGAATAACTAAAAGTAAAACAATGCTGACAAACTCGAGAGTGCTAGGCACCTCCCTGATGAACTTGAAAACTTGGAGTGCTCGGCACCCACTTGATGAACTTGAAGTGCTTTATGGGAAGCACTTGTGAATTACTTAAACAACTATTTCTGAAACGAAACTGAAAACACTTTTGAGATTCATGAGAATCCAGTAAACCTTTTTAATATGGCTAGTGTAGGTTAAAGTCTAAACCACATGATATCACATGATTTCTAAGGATGCCTTGAAAACTTAAAAGTCCTCAACTAAATTGTACCATTAATTGTAAAGCGAGGGGATGTTGGGTAGATCTACTGGAGTTTGACAAACTCCGCCCCGTGGCACGGGGAGTGCACGGAGGTACAATATCAGCCTATCTGACCGTGATCCCGAGAGGACACGGGGGAGGCAAAACCGCGATGACGTAGGTCCGCAGTACTGATGGCACGGCCACTACAATAATTTATGGTCAGCTTTGGTACAAACTTCCTTAGTGCATGGAACAACGGATTAGCTACCCGCGATATCGGTTGAGCACTTTAACTATACAAGACTAGTACATACCCGATAACGTAGGTTACGGACAATACTTCTACTAAACCACAATACTATGATTTTGATTATCACAAGCATTGTTTTTCACAATTAAATTGTATATAAGAATACGATTACACGATTATGATTTATGAGACCGGGCCACTGCATGACAAGCCCACTGTGAACTCACCAACCGTTAGGTTGACACTTGCGTGGTTTAAACTTTTGCAGATCGCTAAGGAGTATCCGGAACGGGTTGGCATGGCACATGAAGACTTTTATTTTTAATTCAACTTAATTGGGAATTTAAAACACTGAATTGTAAAGCACGTGGTTAGTGCTAAGATACTTATGTTTATTTTCCGCTGCGTACTTTAAAAAAAAAAAAAACTGTTTTGCTTATGAACATTTGGACTTTACTCTGATTCATTTAGTATTTGTAACTAATGGTTGTGGTCCTAGTCTTGTCGCACCCCTTAACGGTATAAACGCCGTTAGTGGTTAATTTGGGGGTGTGACAGAGTTCGGATTCGAAAACTCAAAACAAATGAAAAAGATGATGATGATGAATCATGAATAATCATCATAAGAAGAAAGATGAACAAATCGAATGAATTCATTAATCGAAAGATTATAATCAATGAATCATGAAGAACACTCTCTCTCTCTCTAGAATCCATGACTCACTCTCTCTCTAGAATGGAAATCTCACACTCTACAAGAAAAATCATCATCTCCACATTCGGAGACTCCTTTACTTGTAATGGGCACCCTCACTATATATAGTGAGGGTGACTGACAACAGAAAAACATGACAAATGAACGAAATTACAAGTAAAGCAAATAAACATAAATTGTTAATTAAATCAAAGTTATCCGAAGCTTGACTCGTTCGAACCGATCTTCCGTTGACTTTTACGTTGACCGTTGACCCGAACGGTTGACTTTTCCAGAAAACGGTCTTCGGTCCAATCTTGTAAGCCTCGATCATCACAACCCAGTCTCTAAATCGATTCACATGGATTCTTCAGTCGAATGCTTCGGTAAACAGATTTGATGGCGTCAGTTACATAAATTTTTGTTCCAACAGAAATAATGTCTGACAAGACAGTGTCACCCCCAGGAAGTCTCAAAGAAGCTGTTAATGAGGTAAAGGAAAAGGTAGAAAATTCTGATTATTCTAAGTTTGATGATCCGAAAATCGGATAAAGAAAATAATGTGAAGTAAGAGAAACACAAAAAGAATGACAAGAAGCGAGGCAAAGAACGCTGAAAGTTCTAAAGTGCCAAAGTTTGTGTCTGGTTCTACTTCCACTGAGAATAACACGTCAGCTACATCTTCCGAGAAGATTCATTATCAACCTGATATTGATGGACGAATTTTTTATGCCAAGAAGAATGTTCATGCAGTTAAAGCTGAGTTTTCTCGTTTGGCAAAGAATGGGCATAAATCATCAAGTTCAGAGGAGAAAATTTCCGGTAAAAGTGTTGGTTTGTGGTTCAGGTCAAAGATAGTTGTTGTTGATGGTATTCAAGCTTCAAAGCAACAAAATTTGAAGAAACTCAAGTGTTGGAACTTTTAATAAGTATGACTGACGCCATCAAATCTATTCTCGAATAATTCGGTTGAAGAATCCATTGTGATTTAATTCAGAGACGAAGGTTGTGATGCTCGAGGCTTGCAAGTTTGGACCGAAGACGTTTTCTTGAAAAGTCAACTGTTCGGGTCAACGGTCAACGTAAAAGTCAACGGAAGATCGGTTCGAGCAAGTCAAGCTTCATATTGATTAAATCATCTTTGATTTAATTAATAATAATTATGTCATTTGTTTTATTTGTATTTAGCTCATTTTATGTGTGTTAGCTAGTTAGTGGGCTAGTGAGCACATGGGCTCTCTATAAATAGGAAGGATAGCCTCATTAGATAGATGTTGAATAAAGATGAATAATTGATGAATAAGGATGTTCTAGAGAGATGTGAGCTATCATTCTAGAGAGAGAGAGTCACCATGGATTTCCTATGACGAGTTTGTAATCATTCGGTTCGTTGTAATCATTCAACTATAATCAATGAATCGTTTGATTTATTATTACTTGTCATGTTTTATCTTTGATTCTTATTCATCCCGTCTCCTTCATCTCACCTTTGTTCTTGCTCAAGATCGGGATTCTCGATGTGAAATCGGTCCTGACAAATGGTATCAGAGCGGGTACCGATCAGATTCATCTCACCGTGAATCTGGTCACTCGAATCTGTGATTTTGAGCTTGAATAAGGTGCTGATTAATAAACCCACTTTGGAGACTTTTTCTACTTTTTCTTATTTTTTGGAGCTGATTGATGATTTCTGGATGAATCTGATGATAGATTCTTGTTATTAGGTTCATTTAGATATGATTTCATGCTCCATATGTTCAAATCAGTGAAGAAATGCGAGATCTGAGCTGAAAAAAACGAAACTGTTAGAGTTTTCCCGTTTTTGGGGTTTTGAAGATTTTTTGAGCTTTGATTCTGAGTTTTTGGAGTAATACTCAGTGTTTTTGGATGAAATAAAGTATGAATCTTGATGGAAAACGCATTCCGGTTCCAATGGAAGCATCGGTTTCGCCTGATTCGCAACATATTTGACAGATCTGGAAAAACACACACTCGACGGTGTTTGTGCGTGTTCTTCATGTTCTTGGTGTTCTTCATTTTTTTATGAAGATTGCCTTGGCGATCTCACTGCTGTTGAAGATGTTCTTGGCGACCTCGTGTGTCCTTGAAGATTGTCTTGGCGACCTCGGGTGTGTTTGAATTTTTTCTTGGCGATTTGAGTATGTTCTTGGCGACTCCGTGCTTTGTTCTTGGCGATTTCAAGTTTGTTCATGGCGATCTGGACTTGGCGATCTCGCCAATAACCTTGGCGACCTCGAATAAGTGTTGGCGACCTCAATTCTTTGGCGATCTCGACTAACTTGACAACTGGGTTTTCGTTCAAGATGTTGTTAGAGAATTTTGGTCGTTAATAATGAAAGAGCATTGAATAACGAGTTCAACGGTCCAAACATCATCGAATTTGGTTCATTATTAAGGGAGATACGAGCATAATACGCTTTTCCGGTTGCATGAGTATTTCCGATGGTTTAATTCCGATCGGATTAGGGTTTTCAGTGAGAGGGAGACGACGCTGACGTGGCATTATGTCATTGGTTGTTTGGGGAATTCGATTCTCTCTCCTTGGTCGGTTGACCGAGACTCTCTTTTTCGCTGTCATGTGTTGATTGGTGGGAGAGAGTCGCCTGGACCCCATCTGAATTAAGGAGCCGTTGGATCCTTTTTCGCTGGTGAAATCCTATTGGCTGTTATAAAGGTCTGTGGGCCCAGCTGATTATGACATACGTTAAAAAGGAATGCTGCTGTCCGCCTGTTATTGGCTTCTGCGCCTCTCACGCAGATCACATACATGGACCGCTGGATCGTGTTGATCTGGGCCGTTAAATAAGTATTGGTTGGCGTTTTTTGATTGGGCCAGTGCCCTTCACCTGGATCGCGATCGCAGCTTTTAGTTCTGCCATATTCTCTACCGTTGGATTGCCATGGATCCTCAACTCTGATTGGTCAATTTCATGCCACACGGATTGTGTTTTACATGGGGATTTTTCTCTAATAATTAATATTTTCAGCATTATTTCGTTAATGCGGGGTTTTTCTCATCAATTTTTCTACAAGAATAACGAGATAACGCCGCAACGAAATTGTGAAAATATTTTTATTGGTCATGGAATTATTTCATTTATTGACCGGGTTTCTAGTTTTTGTTGACGTCAAGGCCACGTTAGCTAACGACCACTGACGGATTGGTTTCGCTTCTCGGTTAAGTTTGTGACTATTTCGTTATGTCTCTCTTCAAGTTGTTTAGCTGATGCAGCGCTGATGTCATCTAACCGAATTAACTGGAATCTCAGTTAAATATTGGAATATTCCGTTAAATCTCTAACGGAAGGCCGTTACTTGAATAAAATTTACGGTCTTCCCAGATTCATTCCAAATTGCACCGGTTTACTCAGATTTCTTCACGGAATATTTTTCCGAGCTCAATTTTCTTCACCAAAATTACGAAGACTCCGGTTATGAATAAATTTTGCGTTTACGCTCGGGATCTCAGTTTTTCACCGATTTGACATTATTTTTCGCATCCAACCCAGTCACGCGAAACAAGTTCAGTATTTATGGATCATTCACAACTGTCAGCACCCGACTTCCGGTTTTTCGTAAGATTGTCCGATTTCAGGATTTCAGTACCGTTTTCTCTACGGAACTGAGCGGAACGGTTCCACTCTCTGCATCTGATTTTCCGCTTCCGCATCGGATGTTTTCAGAGGGATCTAGAGAAAAGGGGGAACTTCTATGGATTTGGATTATCGGGTCGATTATCAGAAGTTGGAGCATTTTCAGTGATTGATTGGTTTGTCTGATTCGGTTTGTTGTGATTTTGACTCCAATGTTCAGCATTCTTAGTATTGTACCCGACCGTGTGAACCGAGTGAACTGCAGCACTTGGATCTCAACTGGAGCAACAAGAACAGAAGAAGCTTATTCAAAGGGGGAACCTTTACAACAGAAAGATTCCGGTTTATCAGTTTTTCTTCGAAGATGCACGACAGAGCGATTCTTCACCAGTATGACAGATTTGAAAGCGTCAGTCAAGGGGGAATTGTTGGAACTTTTAATAAGTATGACTGACGCCATCAAATCTATTCTCGAATAATTCGGTTGAAGAATCCATTGTGATTTAATTCAGAGACGAAGGTTGTGATGCTCGAGGCTTGCAAGTTTGGACCGAAGACGTTTTCTTGAAAAGTCAACTGTTCGGGTCAACGGTCAACGTAAAAGTCAACGGAAGATCGGTTCGAGCAAGTCAAGCTTCATATTGATTAAATCATCTTTGATTTAATTAATAATAATTATGTCATTTGTTTTATTTGTATTTAGCTCATTTTATGTGTGTTAGCTAGTTAGTGGGCTAGTGAGCACATGGGCTCTCTATAAATAGGAAGGATAGCCTCATTAGATAGATGTTGAATAAAGATGAATAATTGATGAATAAGGATGTTCTAGAGAGATGTGAGCTATCATTCTAGAGAGAGAGAGTCACCATGGATTTCCTATGACGAGTTTGTAATCATTCGGTTCGTTGTAATCATTCAACTATAATCAATGAATCGTTTGATTTATTATTACTTGTCATGTTTTATCTTTGATTCTTATTCATCCCGTCTCCTTCATCTCACCTTTGTTCTTGCTCAAGATCGGGATTCTCGATGTGCACTCGGTCCTGACATC